>VVHJ01041944.1:16415-42137 GCA_015107715.1 Tylochromis polylepis | reverse complement strand
CAGACCTCCCTAATATTGTTCTCCCCCAACTTCTTCTCCACCTTCCTCCTGTAGGTGTCTTTTGCTTCCCTCAGGCAGTGTTTCACCTCTCGCTGTGCTGCTTTCTTCTCCTCTTTCACTTTGCTCCTGAAGGCCTTCTTCTTCATGTTAAGGACAGCTTTAACTTCCTGTGTTAGCCACAGTTTATTATTAGGATAACACCGTACTGTCTTAGCAGGGGCGACCACGTCCACAAAAAAGTTGAGATAATCTGTCAGATACAAGATTTTATCACAAGGTTCACATATCACAAGGTTTTAAACCTATCCTGTTTTACTCATGTGCAAAAATTATTATCCCAATAATAAATAAAGCCCTGCATGTTGATATACACAATCTGAGTTACTGTTTATTAATTTAGGGAACTCTTGCTGTGCAACTAAAACAAGTAGCTTACAGATCTACTCTGAATAAAATAAAATAAAATAAAATAAAAATTTGTCTTTGGTTTTATTAGATAAGAAACTGGTTCGTAATCAAACATTTTATCCACCAATTTAGACATTCATAAACTATAACTTCTTGTAGTTCGTAAACTACAAGAGGTATCCAAATCTGTGCTGATGGCTAACAAAAAATGGGTAAATCTAAGATTAGGAATATTAGATTAGGAAGCATGGTTCCTTTCCCCCCCTCAATTTAACCAAAGATATGTGATACCATACCATACCATTTCAATGATTAAGCCCAATTTTTTAAATCAGCCAACCCAAAATTGAAAGATTACTTCAATACAAAATATTTTGTATGTATTTGTGGGTACATTAGATGAACAGAACATGCAAATAAATGGAGCAGGCAAATTTGACGCACAACTCGTGGTTTTAAAGTGGTCTCGACCAATATTCCTCTAGTCTTTCCAAAGGACACTGGACAATTGCATCTTTAGGCACTTTGTTATTAGCAGTCTGTCAAAGTATTTGTTCTATTTTCTTTAGCTATATCTACTAAAAATGCCATAGATAACATAAAATATTACTTTTTGCACAAACAAGGTAATTCCTAAAGAACTATTAGCTGAAAACTTGGCATGTCTCAGCAGGGTGTGCAATTTGTCTTTAAGCATTTTGTGAAAACTGGACAAATGGAGGACAAAAGAAGAAGTGGCAAGCCAAAAAATATATCTAATATAGAGAAAAAAATTAAGCAAAGACCTGAAATAGGACCTGAGAGATGCAGCTGACCTTTCAGTTGATCCATCTACTGTAGCCCCTGCTGGGAACTGGACTGAAAAACAGTGGTAAAAGGTCTGATTGGAGTGATGAATCTCCAAATTTGAAACTTTCAAATTCTTTCAAATTCTCACCAGTATGGAGGCCAGGTGAGATGCAGAGCTTTGTTTGATTATTGATATTAAAGCAGTTTTTTTGTTGTTGTTTTTGTTTTGTGTTTTTTACATCAAGTTGGTATAGTTATTGTTGGGTTAGTTAGTTCTTGCAACGCTATCCGTCATGGACTGGTATAGAAACAGCTTGATACAGAATGGAACCAAAAGGCCACCAACATCCAAAGAAGAACTTTTAAATGTCTTTCAAAAAGCCTGGAGAACTATTCCTGAAGACTACTTCAAGAAATTATAAGAAAGCTGCCTGAGAGAGTTCAGGCTGTGTGGAAGAATAAAGGTAGTCATACCTAATACTGACTTTGAAGCTCATTCGACCTGTATTTCCATGTATGTTTGCACATGGTTACATTAATGGCTGTGCCCATTTTCCTTTTTTTTTTTTTAAATATAAAAAACTGAGGGGTGGGCAAAGAGTTTTGCATAGTGCAGTACATGCAGTGATTGGCCAGGATTCGATCTGGAACTTTGGTGGTTCTAACTTAATGTTCTCATCATTTTTTCTTCAGGAGTGATCGTCTTGGCTTTTGTCTTGTGCTGGCTGCCCTTCCATGTCGGTCGAACCATATTTTCCCTTTCTCTGGACACTGGAACTGAGAGACAGGAAACTTACCTGGACACTAATTCCCAGTCAGACACTACCACACATCCTGATGTCAGCATGGACAGAAAAGACGTCACCATACCCACCGTTACTAAACCACCTAGCCACTTAGACTTGGACATGAACACTGAAACACTGTCCAGTGCTCCACTCACTCTCACAGAAACAGATGAAAGAATCTGTGACATCTGTGCCAAGACTGAAGTGAAAATAACCACAGACAAACGCTTGCACTTTCATATCATGTCACACTCAAAAGGGCAACATGAAAAGACCAACAAAAACGCACATAATGCACACACCCAAAATCAAAATGTTTCAGCCCATGTTATAAATACACAACCAGACAATAGAAACACACACAACCAAATGCAAAGCAGCACAATCACACACAGCATGCAAAGTAAGTTACCAATTACCATAAAGTCACAACGTGACACACCTGAAACAGCACCTCCCATCCCCACACTTGACTATTCTGCAGCATCTACGGAGCTGTACAATGACCACACCTACAATGACACAGCCTTCAGCGACACATACTCACCCCCTGATATACACTTGTACTTTTTATACTATCTGTCTCAGTATTTGAATCTTGTGTCCTCAGTGCTCTTCTACCTCAGTGCCGCTGTCAATCCTTTATTGTACAACCTAATGTCTGCCAGATACAGACACGCTGTACGCAGCCTCATACACACACAGTCTCACACACAAGCTCGCCGCATGCACACACTCACAGTGCACCACTCCACAACCACTTTGTGATGGCAAAAAACAATTGTATGCACAGACATGGATGCACCCATTGCAAGCAAAAAAGAGGAAACAATCAAACAAACCTCAATTTCTTTCATTACAGTGTGGTACTGTACCACAAATTGAGAATATTGACATGTATTAATATAAAAATATTTTAGGCATAGATAGAAAAAAAGGCATATTAATGGTTATGATGTCATTGTTATGAATATTAGCATTGTAAACATAACCATAACAAAGTTTTGGTGTTGTTGTGATGTCATAGATCTCAAGCTCAATATAGACCAATTCTAGCACAAGCAGTTTTAATTCTTTATGTAATTTATGTATAAGAAAAAACCACCACATGAACTTCATATACTGGGCGAGAATATTGTGAATGGCATTTCATCAGTACATGGAATAGTCCATGCAATAATGCATAGGCTAAAACACATAGTCCAGTTTTAGCCTATGCAATATTACATTTTTTTCACCCCCAAAAAATCTATGCACAATGAAAATACACAGTCTTTTATTCATTTGTCTAAAAGTGAGCTACGAGTGAGCGATGCTAATTCAGTGAGACTTTGGGCTCTATGAGTTTTTATATCCAGAATCTGCCCACCTAGACTTTAGCCAAAGTCCAGATAGTTTCATTCAGCAGCCATCATGGAACACCTCCAGGAACCCAGTCAAAAATCTTTCAGATTGGTTTCCTGAAAATTCCATTTGACCTTTCTTCACAATACAGGGTTAGGGTTACCACCTATAATGGCTCAGACCTCAGAAGGTTAACCAAATCTGAATCCTAACCTTAGATGGGTTATCAATGACCAGGTGAATGTTAAAACGTTAAAACACGTTTTTCCCTGAAACTTATTTCTATTGTACCACCATCTTTGCTGATGTGAAATAATCCCCAGTAGTTCAGTTAGGGATATTTGAGTGTCATGTCTCTGTCTCCTCAGTCATCTCTGTTAGACGTATTGATTAATAATTATGTTTTGTTTTTTCTCCCACAGTCAACAGTTATATTTGACTATTTGTATGCTCACAGCCACAGTACGTCCATTCGGTGTACAAAAACTTATGTTCATTTTTATTAAATGTAAGAAACATGTTAATCTTATTTATGTTCATCCACTTGTAAATTAAATTGGTGTCACTGTGTGTCACGTGATAAGCTTATTTGCTTTTTTGGTGAGTCTGTGAACTACATACTGTAGCTCTAATCCATAATATGCATCACATTTTCTCAGTGGCCGAATAGCCCAGCAGGTTAAGAACTGAACGAACAATAAGAAGTCATAATTGTGAGACTTGGGTTTCTGCATCATAGCTGTTGAATCAGCATGGGTTGGCATCAGCATCACACTTGATATAAATATAACCTGATTGTAGGCTACATCTCTATGTACCATTCAAACCAAAGGCGGGCAATTAATTTTCCCAAGGTGCTACTGGGACTGTTGTAGAGAGCTGCACCAATAAGCTGAACTCAGAGAGGATCGATACTTGGATTTGTTCAACTTTATGTGAGAATGTTTGTTCACATGTGAAGGTAGATCCAAAGACAGCCAACATCTTCTGAGCATGTCTCCTTATGTGTGCAAAGTTCTATTCTTTGAGAGAATAAAAATCCAGCAGTGATCCTGACTTGAAAATACAGTTAAGGAATTGTTGGAAGTCCAGAAAGCACTGGAGAAGGAACGGTTGGAAGGGAAGGAAACAGAAGTAGAAAGGTCAGACACTAAGCTGACAAGTGTGTAAAAAAGCACACAAACAGGAAAAAGAAGCAAAGCTGAAAAAAGACAGAGTTGAAGCAAGAGAGAAGGAGAAGAAAGCAAAGAAGACAGGCAGCATCTGGAGCTTGTTTATCTGGTAGAGCTGGTTCAGCGGTGCTAGCGGCACAACAGTTCAGGAGAATGATGAATAAATGATAAACTCATTCCTGAGCACAGTTTCCTCTTTCTCCCCCCCCCTCCCCCTCTAACTTTTTGTTATCTTCTTCACTCTCCACCTTTAATTTACTTCCTCTGTCTCCCTGATCCTCCTCCACCCCCATTCTCCCATCCCCCCACTCATTCCTCCTCTCTTTCATTCTGCTTACACCACCCTTCTCTCTACTTTCCTTTGATTAGCCCCCCTGCCTTTTACTTAATCCCCGCCAGAAAACCTTACCCCCTTCTCTTCATCCTCCCTCCTCGTTGAGGTTTTCTGGCCACACCCATTTGGGAGAAGACCCCAGTGGTACACCCAGATATATCTCAAATGGTCTGGGAACACCTCAGGATCTTTTGGGAGAAACTGCAAAATGTTACTGGGGAAAAGTACATGTGGAAAAAGCTGTTTACCCTGCAACCATCAACAGATTTCAGCTAAGCAGAAGAAAATCAAAATCAAAAAATACATCTAATCTTTCAAGCGTGAATGTGAAAACTTAAATCCGAATTACTCAAGTCCAGTACGTCTTCTTACGTCGAAGACGGTCACAATTCTCAATATAGTTACTACACATTACTATTATTTGGATCATTGTTTTATCTTACTTTAGCGTAGCAGCTAACCAATGCAGATATGGCAAGCATGGCTAAATAATTAGTTTAGCATTTGCATCTCCAACATACACAGGCAGACAGAAAAAGCTGGTTATTAATGTATTACTGGCATAAGTTTAGGACCTTAAAACATATTTTATCTGTTAATAGTATTGAATTTAAGATGCTCAGGCATTACTTAGTGGTGATAACGTTCTTCTTACCTTTTTAAGAAGCTTATTATCAGCAGCTAATCTAAGAGTTTGCCTCCAGTGATGTTTGCTGCTTACACGTGTGTGTTTTAGCCAAGTGTGTTTGCAACACACACAATGCTATACCATTTTCCACCACGAGGTGTAAATACTGTATTAACGTTCCTAAGCACGCTTAAGCACAAAATGTTGGTTGGTATTGCGGGGATAACCCTGAAAACTTGACAGGGTACTCTTTCTTTCTTTATTTTACAGAGTTTTATGTTATTTTTGTTGGGACCAGGTTTTACTCCAAACTAAAATTTGGGTCCCCACACTTGGAGTGTGCTGCAAGTGTTCCCACAATGTAATAAAGACACACACACACACACACACACACACACACACAAGGAAGAGGGCTATCATGTTGATTCATGCAGTTTCATAGAGGCTGATGTGTTTTTATGTAATATATATGATGTTTCATATACTGCTGTGTCAGATACTGATATAAATGCCTTTGTTTGAGTCACAGTTGAAGGTTTATCTCCCTCGTGAAAGCGGTTATGCTTTCTTCCATGCTAGTCTGTCTGCTAGCAGAAATGGATTTTTTGAAGTTTGGTGGACAGACTGGCCTTGGGCTAAGGGACAATTGATTTGATTATATCAATAATCCAGGCCATTTCTGCTATGAGATCAGGTCTTTTTTTAGAACTATGTGAAAAAGAAACTGTCTTGATTCAAATCATATGTGTATGACAAAACCTCTCGAATTTATAAAGTTATCAAATTATGAAGTTACCTCTTTTCATAACTATCATACTGGTTTGACAGTGAAGCTGTTAAATCATAACTGTTGTTACCATGCACTAATGATATAAATTATATGAAATAGTAGCAAACCCTTCAAATTGATTTGCATTGTCTCATGTCATCAGACAAAAGCTACACCTAAAAATATCTGTGTCCATCATGTTCAATCACTTAACTACTAAATTGTAGCATTATAATAATTTTGATTACAGACTGTAGAGCCTGTGACCATTTTGAGGTTAACAAACAAACTGGACTATTGAGATATTCTCAGAACATTTACGTTATAATGTGCTCAATGGGGCCACAATGTGGAGTTCTTTACATTAAGGAACAGTAATTTGGGCGACTCTTTTGGGGAGCATTAAGAGACTACCTTGGAATTGAGTCTCTCCAGTACTTTGTCTGTGAAGGTTCTCATTCATCCAGGTCATGGTAGTCTAAGGAGCTTGGAAAGAAAAGCGTCTGGACTTCTTCAGTTGAAGAAGCTTCTCGGATGAGAGGTGAAACGTTTTCAAGAAACTTAGAGAAGTCCAGATGCTTTTCTTTCCAAGCTCCTTAGATCTCCAGTACTTTCTAACAATATTTGTAGAACCCTGTGTCATGTGTAGTGGAAAGTAGATATACAAAATGCAGACTTGGATAATGAGTAAATGAACAAAAGCAAACTTTTGGTGAAGCAAAAGTCCAAAAGGCAGCAAACAGCAAAATCCATAAATTCTAACAGGTGAAGAACAATGGAAACTCACATGCAGACAAATGATACAAAAAAGTACCACAAGACTGTGGAGCAGTTCTAAGAGACTGGCTATGTGGATCATTGCAGGGATGCCCACATGGGGGCCAGCAGAAAAAGCAAATCTGTTCAGGGGGACAGCTGGGTGGGCAGCGGTGGAGACAGAGCGACTCAGGAGGGAGGCTGGGAGACCAGTGATGGAAATGGAGCTTAACTACTGCTGGTGGTGATGACAGGGTACCTCTGGAGGTTTGACTGGAGCCCAGCAATGGCTGGAGGCCATTATTGAAGGAGAAGGAGACCCTTTTGCGGAGAAGGCGGCCAGCAGGGGTGGAGGAAGAGTCTCTCAGGGGGCAGAACCAAAGAGTTACATTACCACTTGGATTTTGGGTCCACCAGCTCAGAAAGCTCAAGTTGCATAGGACATTCTGACATTCAGCAAAACCCATGGCTTCAGGTTCATGTGCTGCCAGCAAGGGATGGCCAGGCTTGAGTTGTGTAGGACCCACTGAAGAGCTTGGTGATGAGCTCCTCTGTTGCGCTCACAGTCTCCTCAGGCTGGGGCTGCTCAGCAGGACTTGTGCCTTTTCCATTACAACTGTGTACCACCTAAATGTGCATCATTTTAGCAACATGGCAGAAAGACCCATGATGTCATTTGTATGAGACACAAATGCAACACAACAATGGAGGATGTTCAGGTGATGGTATACCTGCTGCTTAGTGTATAGCTTTTTGCCAGGTTTTTGTGCAGCTATTTAAGCAGGTACTAAAAAGTACCTTGTACCAGAGACTACCACCTAATGGAAAACCCTAAAAACTGAGTCGAGTCAGGTAAAGCCGAGTAGGTCGTAGTGGATAAGGCCTGATACAGTCACAGGTTCACCTGGCTCTGGAAGCTTTGCAGGTTCAGGGTCCTCTGGCCTGTTATGAGCTGGCTTCACCACATGAAGTACAGGACCAATTTAAAGTCTCTGAGCTGGCACAGAGGCTGTATTATCTTGCTTATCCTGGCCATCCTGGCATATTATCTTGCTTCACCATCTTGTGGTACAAATTAGTATTACATGAAAGAACAACCTGTAAAAAACAACCTGGCCCTTGTTCAGCCTCTTCAAGAGATATTTTGGACGTAAAGTTACATCTCGTGTTTCTTCATGTTCTGTTGATAGCTTTAGTTAATTATGGAAGGTTTAAACTATTTTTAAATTCACCAATAATTAATTAATTCACCCCTTTAACAGAGGTGGTGACAAGCCACCAAATTCTGTTGCTGTTTCACTCGTATTCTTCTTTACATGAGGCTATGTAAATACTTTTCTGCTATAAAGGAAATCATTTTCATGAATTTACCACTTTAAGTGATAAACAGCGTGAGCATCCTGAGAAGGCCACGCTCACAATCAAATGTTAAACATGTTTCAGGTTGTGTGTCATAATAATAACACTAGCATCATACTCATATCCCGTCTGATATATAATCTGCAAGTGAAGTTTTTCAAAGTCACACTTTTAACTGTGGATGTAAAAGCTGTGCTCCACCACTAGATGATGGTGTGGTTCAAGGTTTGTAATGGAGCAGTTGGTCCACTGTGAATCACTGCGCCTTTATGTTTGTTTGTTTGTTTTATGAAGATTTGCCACTGAACAGAGATTTAAACTCACGACTCACTCATGTTAATGAGTGAAACATATTGATGAATGTTAATTAGGGCAACTCTCTTAGGTGCTCAACTCATATGAAACCCGGGGACACAATCCTTTACCACTGCATTGCAACATTGTTACATTTTATTATGACAATACTTTTCTTAAGAAAGTATGGGTAATTCTATTAATGCACTTAATACTAATCTAATTACTAATAACCTAATCCTCCATATATAGTTTCTAATAGTTGCATCAATGTATTTTTTGTCCTTATTTTGACTTTTGTAGTAATGATAGAGTTTTTGTAATTTTCCTGTCCTTTGCACAATAGACTGGCTCACTACACTGGTGCATAAAAATGTTTTTCCTATCTACAGTAAACAACTTTTTCTATGCAAAAATACTGTACAGTGCTGATGTAATTAGCAGATAATGAGATATGCGTTATTCTAAATTTTGCTTGTGTATACCAGCGCATGCAAGTCCCTCCTCTGTGCCCTCCCCACACTAAGAGGCAAAGACAGCAGTAAGACCAGTGTCAGCATTGGTCTTGTTTCCTGAGATGGAGCAGCTGTTAAAAGAGCTTCAATATTTGGCTCCCGTTTGTTGATGCTTGTGCTCTAATGGTTCTGAAGGTCAGAACGTCCTTTAAAGGGGCCACTGTGTTTAACAGAGGAGACATGAGAAATATCATCATTCATTCACTGGTCTTCCCCGCCTTCCTCTCTTTTTTGTTGACACAGCTGTGTTCATTTTGAATTTACCCAAATTAAATATCACTTCCGTCCTTCTCCAGCGTCTTTATGATTACGACCTAGTTAACAAAATAAAGGAAATGTCAAGATCACTTTCAAATTCTTCATTAGCAATTTTAATGACATTATGCGGAGCAGATGTTCATCAAACCACCAGAGAGGGATCTTATTAAGCTATTAGTTAGCACAGGTTAACCTGGCAGTGGCAGGGCATGAATTCAAGAACCTTATCTGCATGTGTCCACCTACACTCGGGGAAACATGGTTGTTTGTTTTTGACACCAGTATAGTGCATTTCCCTATATATAATCCACAGGCCTAGATGTCAAGAAAAGACATTCAGCTAACAGTCAGTGCCAAAATGTTTGCTATCAGTAATCTCTCAGCAAATACTGTGTATATTTCTCATTGTTTGCATATTTAAAAACCTGAGTAAATACATTTCATTCAGTCAAAAAAGCACTTACAGTACAGAAGCACATGCTAAATACACACAAACAAGCAGATGTTAAAATACTATCCTCCCCTCAAACCCTCGCACTCAAACACTCTGCACGCAGATGTGCTGTAACTCTCTCTCCCAGCCCCAAGCAGGACCAGCCTGTCTGCAGCAAATGATTTAGCAATCTAATTATAAAGTGTGGGGAAACATCCTTTCATGTTTACTACCACTATTCATTACCTGTAGAGGTGCAGCTCAGGCAGAAGCATTTCAGTGGAGACTTGTAAGATTTAGAGCAAGTTAATGTGATGAGCATTCAGCACTTCAGGGTGGAAAAAACACTGGAAGCTCTTTATACTGCTCTTTATAACTTTCAAGCTTTGCAGTAAACATCTTTATGTAAACAGCCATATTTTTGACAAATCAGCACTACCCACTAAAACTCAACTAAAATTATTGAAACACTTAGATACACTAAAAATATATGTAAAAATGTAAAACTTAATGGCTGGTGGCACATATTATATATTATTCTACTAGGGTAGCTTTGCTTGATTCACAGTTCAAATAATCTTTATTTGCTTTAAAACCAGGCCATGGTGCAGCACCCCAGTTCAAACAAGCTATTTTCACTCCTCTTCCTGTAAGGCCATCCTCCTGAAAAGTTTTAGTATATCTTCTTTTCTCACAGTTGTGTGTGCCTGAGGTGACCGTATTAAGGATATCCCCTCTGTTTGACAACATTTGGATCCAAGTGTCTCCAACTTTCTGAAACAGCTAATTTAAAGCAGTCTGGAGCCTGAGGTTTTCACTTAGTTGCATGTTCATGATAAGGACAAATGTATTAAGCCAAATCAGTAGGGTCTGCTGAGTGCTGAGCCAATCAATAGCTCCAGAGCTCCAAACCTCCTCTGGAATTAACTTCAGCACAACAACTTTGCACAGAGAGCTTCATGGCATGAGTTTCCACACCCAAGCAGCTTAATGTGTGTATCCAACAACATAATAATGCATACACATGACAAAAACATGGGGACTTTTCAACTAAAAAGATTGCATTGATTGATTTTTTTAAAGTACTCTGCAATCGTTGAGTAAAATAATTTGATTACAGTAAATACAGTAAATAGCATTAAACAACCCCTAAGCATCTCCACAGAGGTCCAGATGAATCACAGCTATTTTGGCTCTCTGCAGTGGTGCCTGCAAGCAGATATACAGTGTATATCTGCTTGTACCCACAGAGATTTATAATTTGCCTATAAATATTAAATAATAAATAATAAAAGGCTGTGGGCTCTAAAGGAGCAGTTGCTCCTTTTAGACAATATCAGAGCACTCTAAAATGTAATAAACCTGGAGAAAGGAGCAATGAGACAAGGGGCAACAAATCCATTTTGAATTTTTTAGCCTGAACTTGTACAAAGGCACCAACATCTGGAGCTTAGTTCCAGATGTTTGTGTATGACATGCTTGAAATGTCCTTTCTCTTGCTGTTCTATAACCTGTAAGCATCATAGTAGGTATAAAAGGAATTTGTGTTAAAACACCAGCTAATCAGGCATACGCATGTACAAATATAAAAATATGAATCAATATGATCACCAAATTGGGACTCAAAGTGGATGCATAAAGTTTCTCCAATGGCTGCTTGAGTCTGATTCTAAACACGAGTCAGTCCACATGCTGTAGTAAAATGTCCTGCTTAATAACAGTATAAAGCATGTTTACAGCCTGGTGCAACAAATGTTTGGGCTCATATAGTTTCCTCCTCTGACATCAGAGAATGGTTGATGTCATGGTGGTTTTATGCACCTGCAGAATTTAATTGAAGCCCAAAATATTTGTCATGCTGACATCAGTATTTGCTCAAAGCACTTTTAAAAAAAAAATTTAATTTAATTCTGCAGGGAGCAATAAGCTGCATAAACAAACAAGTCCATTCCCTGAACAGCAGATTTCCTATATCTGACAAAGACTTGTAGCAGGTGGGACTCATTTGCTCTTCTCTGCTAAACTTCGATTTTCATATTTGTTAATAAAACGTGAAGCTTTAAGTCCTTCCATATGTAAAAAACAAAAGACAGACAGAAGAAAGAGCTTTCTCGCAAAAACGTAGCACACACACTGAAACTGCTTCCCTGATATGTGCTGTATGCAATATGACGCTATCTTCAGAAGGTTTATCCTCGTGCTTTGACGTGATCTACACTGTGCCAATACTGTTACCGTGCTTGCGGCTGTGCTCCGTTCTCTGCAGCTTGCTCACTTGGGTTTGCATTTGCAATTTCTTGGCTTTTTAGACTGACAAAGAGAAAGAGAGCACATGAGAGACATGAGAGATGAGAGGAGTCTGATCCAACAAATAAAAGCTGATTGGATCTGCAGCTGGCAGCATGACAGGAGGCTGCCTCTTTTCACCTCCAATTCTGGACCTCAGCGTTCCTTTCAATTTTGACCAACCATGGTTTATTTACAAGTTGGCCACACACAAATTTGCTTTTCTTCTGCTATACCAGCGTCACTTTGTGTTATTTGAAATAAGTCGGAACATCTATAAAAGTCACACAGTAATAGAAGCCGTGCAGCTGAAGCCACGAGGCAGCTTAAATAAAATGTGTCATAGTCCCAATAACTCTTATGTGCATAAATATAGTGGTTGACAACTTATAATGTAAAACCAGACTGATTGTTACTAAAGGTATAACTAAGGTTAGTAAGCATAACTGGGCCTGAAAGTCTGTAATATCTTTTTTTAAAGCCTGTTGTAATGTTAGTCTGTCTTCCAGTACATTTAACTGTTAAAAACAACAGAGACCATCCAAGGGATTTACATATTAATGTTGGAAGTAATTAAATGAAATATATGAACAATTCTATGTATTTCATCAGTTATTAGCTTATGGTGCCAGCTTTTTGCATTGACAATGTGTATAATTCATTTCATTTACTTAGTATCAGTAACCACATTGTGCATTTTTAAAACTGTCTGTGAGATTTCATTTTTAAATGAAATTAGCTGGACTCACAAAATCGCACAGGAGTGGTCAGCTGTTATTAAAACCTACAATGTACCCATCTTTCAGTAACGATGTAAAATGTGTGCTGGTGTCACCATGTTTCAATCAAGCAGCAATGTCCTCGGCTGAAAAGTTAACCCTGGTTGGAAATGACCAACACTGCAGTTCCAGGAATGACCACTTGAGGCTGCCTTCAAAAGAGATTCAGTTCCAATACCATGTTAATACCCAGGTACAAAAATGCTTTAGTTTCTTCTCGATAGAGATCTAAGATGTCACTTCCTGATTTTCCTGATGTTGCCATCATTCTGATTAGCTACATCAATCACTGCAACATTCTTCCTATGGCATTTTTGAAAAGCCTGAACCTGGGGTCTTCCCTGGTGTGGTTTAAAGTTAGCCATTTAAACGGAATGTGACAGTGGGAAGGAAATAGGGAGTTTTTCCTTCCCACTGTCGCCAAAGTGCTTGCTCATAGGGGGTCATATGATTGTTGGGTTTTTCTCTGCATGTATTGTTGTACAGTCTAACTTACAATATAAAGTGCCTTGAGGTGACTGTTGTGATTTGGCGCTGTATAAATAAAATTGAAATGAATTGAACTGAATGATGTGGTTATGAATTTAATAAGGTAATGGCCACTTTGAGGTACAGGTGGGTTTTATTCAAGCTCTAGTTGTCTATCCCTTACCTGCACACAGCCAGTCCAAGAACTTTGTGCTCCAGTTGAATGAAATTTCAGCATTTTATTAGTATGTTACACTAATTAGCAGGTATTGGTATCTGTGTAATGTGCTTGCTAGCTGATGTTAGCACTCTATCCTCTTGCTTAAATATGGACACTTCTTCTCACTCAAAAACAAAAACAAACAAAAAAAGATGATGGCCAAATGGGAGTTTACAAACCACTGGGTGGCATCACTGTGCTTTTTCCATCTTTTCTATATACTCTATACTTATATACTTATGTATACTCTAGATGTGTTAAATATAGTGAAGGACTTTTTAAAAACAAGCACCATAATGAAAATTGAGGAAAACAAAAGTAAACATCATCATTAATCATTAGTTTCTATCATTTCTAACATCGCTGTTGACAAGCTGTTTCAAGCTTCCAGTCACATTGGAAAAATGTTTCATATGACGAGTACACCCAATAATAGCAGCCATAACTTGAATTAATTCTTTCTTTTTCTCAGTATCTCACATCATTTTGGAGGAATTTTTTTCTTTTATTTTGGTATACAGAGGAGTTCATGGTCGACTCGATGACTGCAAAGGGCTGAAGTCCTGTGGCTGCAAAACAAACCTAAATCATCACCTCTCCGCCACCATGCTTGACAGTTTATCCGTTTTATGCAAGCCAAAGCTGTGCTGTGTTTTTGTTAGAGACAGAGGGTCTTGGCATCCCTTCCAGACACGCCACACTTGTTCAGTCTTTTTCTAATTGCACTGCCATTAACTTTAACATTTAATATGCTAACTGAGGCCTGTGGAGTCCGAAATGTAGCTCTTGGGGTTTTTTAGTTTCTCTGAACATTGCAATCTGACCTTGGGGTGAATTTGTTGGGATGTCCACTCCTGGGAAGACTGTGGCACTGTGTTAACACCTGAATGTTTCAAAACCTTCTGCTTTTATAGACGTGCTGATAATTAATTCATCAAGTGAATTTGATGAATTAATCATCAAATTCACTTGCAACACCTGGCTGTTACCTTTAAATTCCTATGGAAGTAGTTTTTCACAGGATTGCAGAGAGTACAGTGAAAACTCTTTTTCACTTTGCCGTATGTGGATCGTTTCGGGCAGTAGGAACAAAATAGCTAATTAAATAATTTGAGGATTTGTTGGACTTGACAACTCAAGGAGTGTTAGATTACATTTCCGGATAAATGGCAGCAAACTTCAGGTGGAAATTGTGCAGCAGTTTTATGTAAACTGCTTTACTGGCAAAGACATAAAGTAAAGAGATTTTGTGGCATGTTTCAGTTGTTACTTTGAATTATTTTCCTGGGTCTTGTGCACCTGCCAGACTTCAGTGTTGTTAACACATAAGGAAGAAAAAGTAATTAGCAATTAACCCTAAATAGGTTACAGAAAAGGTAGTGTGCTGTCTCTGCTTACCCCTGGAGAAAGTGGTGACAGCCAGAGCTATGTCTCCCATTTTGCTTGGCAGAAACTGCTCCCGTGGTTGTTTACAGGATTCAGGTTCAGCTTCATCTCTGTCCACAGACTGTAAAAAGAAAAAGCTGTGAGACACAAAAGGAAGGACTAGGAATGAAGAGAAAGGGGGAAAAAGTATTTTTTGTATTTTGAAAGAATGTTCTTTCCAGATTTCTTCTTATGTTGAAGCCTAGAAGTCAATTATAGTGCATGGAGAGTAACAAAAATTGTTTTGTATTGTTGAAAACAGTTTATCACCAGTATTGGTCAAGTTAGTTGAAAACAGTAATTAGTTACTAATTACTGATTATTTCTCCAAGAAAGCAATCCTGTTACTTTACTGATTGCTTATTTTCAAAAGTAATTAGTTACTTTATTACTTTAAAACATGATACACAACGTTATAAAGCAACAGACCTTTCAGCCCAATTCTATTTTTTCTGCATAATCCATCATATAAAATTGAATCAAATGAAAAAGTCTCCTTTTAAAACTTGTTTTATTACTTTTAATCTTTTAATTTTATGCACATTGCATCAAGCAAAAATTAAATTACATGCAGCATTCTCTGACTGTAAGAAATTAGTTTAACATTTATGCCTACTTTCTGCATATTCCAGCATATAAAATAAAATATTTTGTGTTTACACTCACTCTTTCAAACAGATGCAAGTAAAACACAGCAAAAAATAAATAAAATCAAAGATTCCGCAGCACTAAGTCCTGTCGCTCTTAAATCTATTTTCACCTGTTTAGCAGGAGTGGGGCCGGTGGAGGTTTGCCCGGTGCCACGTGCAGCGTGCTAGGTGCTTGCTCAGATTTGAAGTTTAATTTTTCACTGTAGAAAGAAGTTTTCTTCCCACACAGAGTGTACAACGGACAATGTTTTGTCACTTTGTACAGAATCAAACTCAAAGTAATGTCAGTACTTCCAAGTTGCTGCCACGGACGTCGCACGCTCGTACGTCATTACCATGAGACACTCTCACAAATAAAATCACGGTTTAGTAACGCAGTAACGCAGCATGCTTACAGGAAAGTAACAGTAATCTAATTACTTTTTTGCAATAGTAATCCCTTACTTTACTCATGACTTGAAAAAGGTAATCGGATTACAGTAACTTGTTACTTTTAACGTGTTACTGCCCATCTATGTTTATCACAGCTGAGAGCTTTTTCACTGGACTCTTCTGAGGTCCTGACTGTCAAGCAGCTGCTAAAAATTACTAACTTTCCTTCTCCTCTCTCACTCCTCACGATGTGCCAGTAAAATGTCCAGAATCATATAATAAATATAATAGTAGAGCAGCAGGCATCTTTAGTCCTTCATATTGGATCACTGATGAAAATTAATCCTCATCTCACCAACATATTTACAAGAGTAAGAGTAAGATCTTCGAGTAGGGTGTCATGATCTTCGGTAGCAGATTGTGTGAAGGGAGAGTGAGGACCCAAATGTAGACACTGTAGGCAGGAATGAACTTTAACAAAAGACGAGCTGTTTATTCAAGCTGATTGTTGAAACTGAACTAATCAGGAAAACCTAAACTGAGAAACGACAAGGAAACCTGGGACACAGGGATAAGTGAACAGGAATTCTGACAAAAGACTGAAGGAAACAGACAATGTATACACTGAGGGGTGATCAGGGAAGTGGAAACACATGGGAACACAGCAGGAACAAATTAGACATAACAAGACAGGGGAAGTAAAACTGAACACAATGCTCATGAGACAAGGACTATCAAAATAAGACAGGAAGTGGCACGAACACCGAGAATCGGACACACGAGCTTGACTCTAAGACAGGGAACACAGATGAACATGAGAACAGGTAAGGGAGACAGAACACAGAGAGACAGAGACAGAGAGACAGAGTGACACAGGGGTAAGTAAACATGGAGACAAGACACTGACTTCCACAGGAGACACTGAGGACAAAACACAGAGAAAGTGAAACACTAAAAGGAAATAAACCTGAATCACAAGAGACAAACATGATAATCAGGAAATTTATAAGCACAAGAAAACTAAACCAGATAAGTCACTCTAAGAATACAACAATAATGACTAAACACAATTCAGAAGTCCACAAACACAAAACACTGGGTCAAACACCCAGAACCATGACATAGGATGTCTGTCCAAACTGGGAGCTGGACTCCTAGGAGAGGTGTCTGATACCTGAAAGCTCTGCCTACTCAAGGAAACACAAGTAAGCCTAGAGTAAATATTTCATTGGGATACTATGTTACGGTATGGACTTTGTATTGTACATATACAAAAATAAGGATTTTCTAGATTAATCAGGAAACCAGGGAGGAGAACCTCATATGGGAAAAATGGGATCTGTCATGCGCTGGAGCACTGAAGAGCTGGGCCAAATGCATATGTAAGAAATTCAAAGTGAAGTATTTGAGCCTGAAGTTAAAGTGAAAACACAAGAAAAATTTACTGCCAAAACAGGAAATGAATAACAACCAACAAAAAAAAACACAAAATAAGGATGAGACACTGAGGAGACCAATAAACTTCACAAACACAGACAGTAATTTATCAAATACAACCAGGACTAAATGCTCAGGAACCTGAAATGAAAAAAAAAAATCTAAACAACAAACAAAATTGAGAACAAAGCAACCATAAAGCCATCAAACAGAGAGCGGATCAAACAATGAAGAATAATATTAAACTCAAAAAAGACTGAGAACCCTGACAACAGACCAGGGATCATGATAGGATCCCCCTGTTTTAGCTTCTTGCTGTAGTGACTTTGATCAGCTGAAGGCTTTAAGAACAGACTGATAATAGGGAAGTGACAAATGCATGAACAAGTTTTTCAGCATCCGTGTCAGATAAGACATTCCTAATTGTGACAATATGTGCAGATAAGACAGTCCTTACAGTTGTTTAATGTGAGGAAATAGCTTGATTAAAAGTGACTTTGATTTCTCACAGTAGTACTTTAGCCAAGGAAATGGCATTCAGTGTCTGGTCAAAGAACGTGTTACAGATTTACTGTATGTAGCCAAATATAAAAATGTCTATTTTGTGACCTTTTGTGATAAGATACTACTATAGGGTCTTTAAGATGTGGTAGTGCCTGCTTTTTATGTGAGGAGAAATAATTTAAAGCATCTTAGCACTGTCCCTGTGATCACGCTAGTATGCTAACATCAGCTGCAAAATGCACAGGGGTGCATAAGCACAGCCCCACAAAGCTGCCAGCTTAGCTGAAGACTTCAAGTCTTGTCAGTTCATAAAAGTTGTCTTTTTTTTCTGGATCAGTCACGGGTTCAGAAGTGATGCTCACTTCGATTTACAATGGATCCTGACTGAAAAGAGACTGATTGCACAATTGTAATTTTTGAAGAAGACAATCAAAACAACAAGAGATGCAGAAACTTGTGCCGCTGTCAATAGAGTAAAAACACCACTCTATAAATGACTGATCAACTGGTCCAACTGTAAAATAGTTTGAAGCTGATTGATTGAGGTCCTGAACTGGAACATGGATGAAGAAAACATAATGATGGGGCCACAGTGTTTTTTGCTCCTGTTTGGGAGAAGGTGCAATTTTTAATTAAAACATATTGAGAGGTAGTATACAGTGGTGAGCATCTGCACACACTGGCTTTATGATGTTTCTGAGAACATGATGCATTTCTTTTTACAATTTGTTATTACAGTGTTTGATGAGTATTCTTAGAACAGATGTATTTTTAGACTGATGTGTTTCCATAAGCTGAAACACACATTGCAACACCTCATTACAAAGAACCTTTAAGATAGAAAAATAAGAGGCTCACTGAATGGTTTAAAAACCTGGTTATTTATTTATCGTACATGGTGAACTAATAATCAGAAGATATGGTTTCAAAAAAAAAAAGAAAAAAGAGAAAAGCGTTTGTGGACACTTGTAATCCGTCATTATCTGTCTGACATATGCGTACAGATCCGTCTAGATGTGGTGCGTGTGTTTGATTCACCTGTATGAATTACTTTCTTCTTCTTGTTGTGTGTACTTGTATGGAACCCCAGACTAATTTCCTTCATCCGTCTTCAGCTCTGACTCCCAGCACAGCAGAAGGATGTGAGTCTTCTAATGAAGCTAAAAAAAAACCTCCCTTGTGATCATAAAGGTTAAGAGTTAGTGACGTGGATCCCTGCCTGGATTGAGGCAACAGAAGGAGTGTCAGCAGAAAAAAAAAGGGAAAAAAGGGGGTTCATTTTCAGAACTGTCAAATACGACAGTAAAACATAACTGAATCCTATAATAAGAAAATAATTTCTATGCAGTAATTCTTAGTGGACAGATTATGAGAGAAAGTTTCTTCGGGGGGGACATGGATCAACCAAAGACTAACGCAAGCACACAAGACTGAATAGAAATGTGAGAAATCTTCTTAACCACTTGTCCAGTCCATGATCGCCAGTGATCAGGCCATCACAGGAGCAATGTCAATACTTTTAACGATAGAGATCTCAGGAGCCAGGGGATTTCGGTTCCATGAGAGTTAATTATAAATAAATGTTTGTTTTCGAAATGAGAGATCAAATTTTTGATTAGACCCCTGAAATGGATTGGACTCATACGCAGTAGTCTGGAGAAATGTTTATTAAGTTTATTTACCAAACAGTTCACAAGGCGAAGGCAAAGGTGTCCAGTCAGTGAAGTCCAGGGCCCAAACAGAACAAGCAAATCCTTAGCTCCATAGAATCTCCCAAAGCAAGACCTCTCTTTGTCTCTCTCTCTCTCTCTCTCTCTCTCTCTCTCTCTCTATATATATATATATATATATATATATATATATATATATATATATATATATGTGTGTGTGTGTGTGTATGCTAAATTTATGCTTATGTACGTATTCTCTCATTCCCCTTTATTTTATATTCTAACTCTGTAATAACTTGTAACTTCTGTTGGTGTATGCTACTGGAAACTGAATTTCCCTGAGGAATCCACGCGAGGGATGAATAAAGTTCTATCTAATCTAATCTCCAATCTCAAGGGCATTCTGCACAGAGACACACAAAGTAAGCAGAAACAAAGGTAGCAAACAATGAGCAAGAGAGCCTGCTTCACTAACTGTGGTCAGTTCAATGACCCAGCAAAGCCTGAAGACGATGCAGTAGTAGCAGCAGAAGAGCTGATTGCAGACGGGTGAGCTCATTACCTCCAGGTGAGAGGAACTGATGGGTGGGAACCCAGGAGATGTCCCGCCCCTGAAACACAAAGCTGAGGTAAGCTCAAACACACAAAACACATTCATGCAGGGAGAGAAAGATAGAAAATGGTGAGCCAGCACGGGAGGACTGAGAGACCATGACAGTTTTCTTAGATTTTGGAAGATGAAGATGTGCTACTTTATGGTTCCCTTGTATCCCATGTATTCCCATGTTCAATCCCCTGCAGGTTACCATATGTGAAATGTGAAGGAGGGTTCAAATTAAGTGAGCACACATCTCCAGGAAGAAAGCTGATTCGACTATTTCGTTTCTTTCTGTAGTTTTTCTCCTTTATGATTATTTTGTTTTTACCCTTGGGTAAAATCCAAAAAAATACTGTCAAGCCTGCAGTTCTCAGTAAAACAGAAAGTAATGCAACTCTAGTCGCTACTTCATTTTATTCAGTTCATAGAACATTACATAGACTTAAGTTCACGTATGGCAGAAGACTAATGTAAGTTTTCTTCTGGCCTGTGAATGGTTTAAAAACAGTGTTTCAGGTTGAGTAAATGCCTCCAGATTGTCTGTAAAGTCAAACAGTCAGCTGAAGTTCAACACAAATGCACATACATATGCAAACGGTCACAATCCAGTACCATCAGGCTCCATTAAGCTGATGTTGGACCTCCCGCAATGGGCTGGGTACACTCAAAGGAAATGATTCTTTGGCCTCAGAAACATAAAGCAATAATTCTGAGTAAAATGCAACTGAACTGTATAAAATCAAAAGTTTATGCATTCAAGCAATTAATCATTAAGAAAAATATGCTTGGTATAAACTGAATGTTTCCCAATTCAAGACATTTCATTTAACCAGATTCCATTCAATTTAGCATTTTAAATATTACTTATGTAAGAAAATTACATAAAAAATTAGATATAATCAAATTACTTAATCTCAGCAGTTGGGGACATGAATATGTACATATAAGTTTTGAGTGTACCTCTCTTTTACTCCTCTTTATCACTCTCCATCCATTTATAAACCACTTCTGCATGGCATTACACTTTTATCTTCTTTTTGTCAGAGTTTGTCCTCTCTCTCTTTGTACTTTCCTGCAAGGGTCTCTGACTCTAGAACTGCATTTTCCTTATCTCTCATTTGTTATTATTAGCTGTTGTATCTATATGCTCGCTCTTCCCCTGTCTTTGCTTTACCCTAAAACTGCAAATGACGATCTTCCATGAGTCGGGTTCCACCAGAGGGTGCTTTCTGATCCCTGGGTGCCCTCAGATTATTTATGTTTTGATTTGAAGCTATGTAAAAGAAAATGAATTGTACTGAACAATCATTACTGGCTGGAAAGACACCATGTGAGAAGAGACACACATTAAAAAGCATAGAAAGTTTTCATAAGTTTTGGAGCTTTGGTATTTTCATTTGTTATTATAGAGAGCCGTGGGTTTAGATTTCAGGTGGAATAAATATCAAGAACACATGACTGTGTACTCCTGCAACAAACATATGAAAGAAGCAGAGGCAAAAATAAAAAAAGTGAACACGCACAATTACTTTGAACATGGGCAGTAACAGTAACCCTGCTGAAACACACAAGCTATTAAAGTTAAGTGGTTTATAAATTAAAATAAGTGAATTTATCACTGAGTTGAATAGGTGCTGCTTTCACACTTAAGCAGGTTATTTCCCAAAACAGAAGACCCCCCCTCCAAAGCAGTGAGATATCACACAGAGTTGGACCACGTGAGCACAAAGGAGTCGAGTGAAATTTATAGCACTGCTTTGAATCCCTGTTGTAGTTTGCATTTATACTGGTGTGCTGCGCTGTTCTGCTGTGAAGAGTGAAACTCAGTGCCGGATATAAGGTTGGAGAACAAAAGATGAATTCAAAGCTCATGACAGAAACACCAATACAAAGAATAAACACATGAGCCAGAAGATAAATCCTAAAGAATAACAGGGCTGCATGTAAGGATTATGGGACTGTGGGAGGCAGGTGAGGAACAGCTGAAAATAGTTAACATACATAAAGACCATCAGAGCGATGCTGACAATGACAAAGGTGGGGGGGAAAAACTGCTGTTCAAAGTAAAATGGGAAGCAACCAAAGACTAATACTGAAGACAGACGACTCACAGTAAACATGGAGACAGAGACAAGGGATAACAGGAAGGCAAAAGAAATAACACTGAAAAAAGACAGAGAGGGAAACGGTGAGGGTGGAAGAAACACATGATGGCATATCAGTGAAATCAAAGCAGGAATTAAAACTAGAATAATGAAGAAAGCAATTATTTTAGAATTATTTTGGCTGAAACACAGATTGAACAGGTTGAGTCCATACACTAATGTCAGCTACAAAAATGGGAAAAATGTCCACACTGGTAGACTACTAGCTACTGCATTCCATTAAGACTTACAATAAAGCTAGATGCAATTACAGCCTGTTACATACGGTGTGCTAATCAGTATATTATGTTTGCCCTGCATTTTACTAACAGACAGAAATAACTCACAGCTGCTCAGCTCTGCATCACTTTTAACACGTGCTGCAATGTGTAGCTACATCTTGAGGAAGATGAATGTTGAGTTACATCAATACACACAGAATATTCAGCATCAGACAGAAAAAGTTTCTGGGTTTGTTAGTTGGTTGGCATTTGTTTGAGACCAAAATCGGAGCTAAAAGAGTGAATAAAACTGCAGTTATGCTCCTCCAAAATGGCCAAAAAGGCTTTGGCTACTATGCTAATTGCTAATTCTTTGCAATCTTCACCTTTTCACAGCTTTTACCTAAAACCTGCTATAAGAACAGCAGCAACTACATCAGAAATCATCAAATCTACACACAGCTACCTGAGGTTGTAGAGGGGTAGAGCAGGACCTGTCATCAGACCCACTGTTCATAAAAAATTATAGACTAGTGCAGCATTGAAGATACAGTGGCCATATATAGCATCGGCTATGTGGCGTAGGATACAGAGCTATGCTATAGATTCAATGCAGTAGTGTAAATCACAGCAAATATCTAATCGGCCAATCACAGAGCAGCAACACAATGAATTTAGTTGCATAGGCATACCCAAGACAAGTAGCTGAATTTCAAACTGAGCATGAGAATCGGGAAGAAAAGTGCTTTAAGTAAGATAAGTAGATGAGCTACACCAGCAGAAGACCACATCAGGGACTACACCTGTCAGCTTAGAACAGGAAACAATTCACACTGGCTCACCAAAACTTGACAACAGAAGATTGGAAAACCATTACCTGCTCTCATGAGTCTCAATTTCTGCTGCAACATTTTGATGTTAGGATAAAAAATTTGGTGTAAACAGCATGAAAGCATGGCTCCATCCTGCCTTGTATCAGTGGCTCAGGCTGCAGGTGGTGTAATGGTGTGGGGAATATTTTCTTGCCAGAATTTGAGCCCTTTAGTACCAACTGAGCACCATTTAAACACCACAGTCTACCTCAGGATCGCTCCTGACCATGTCCACCCCTTTATGACCACACTGTACTCATCCTCTGATGACTGTTTGAAGCAGGATATGTCAGGAGCATGTCAGGAAAATCATCTCACACTGGTTTCATGAACAGGACAATGAGTTCACTGTACTCAAATGACGTCCACACTCAGCAGATCTCAATCCAATAGAGCACCTTTGGGATGTGGTGAAACAGGATATTCACATCATGGATGTGCAGCTAACAAATCTGCAGCAACTGTGTGATGCTGTCATGTCAGTATGGACCAAAATCTCTTTCCAGCCCCTTATTAAATCAGGGAGTCCAACCCGACACTAGTAAGGCGTACCAACTGAAGTGGCTGACTAGTGTATATTGAATTGTTACAAGATGTTTGAATTTTGTGTTTTCTTTCGGGTAAATAAAGACATTTCCATCAAATGTTGATACAAATCGATGCATCAAAATTCACCAAGATTCAGGAAATGAAATGTCTGATACTCATAGGCTCCTAGGAAAAGTCTTTCAGATCCCTCACATGATGTGTCGCCTTCTCTGTTCAAACAAAGCCTAGAAACATGTAAAAAAAAAAAAATTACAAAAAAAGGGCAAAATCATCATAATAATGCAGTAATTATTTGACACTTCTGGACCTCTGGTCATTTGTCTAAGTGATAGCGTGAAATGTGCTGGGAGCGCTTAACTCCTGTCCCAAAAGAAAACCGAACTTTTGCTCCATCTTTCACTCTCCTCACTGAGTCTTGAATGAAGAGCATGCGTAAGAGCTATTTTTTCCTAAAAGGAAATGAGTGCACCTTAACTGTTACTGACAGATGAATCAGTTGTGCCACATAAATAAATAAATATGTACAAAATTATTTGTGTTACTCATTAAAAGACATAGAGGTGGAGACTTTGAGTCACAGATTGATCAAATGGATCCTAATGGCAGAATAATTGTAAATTTGTTGGTGTTAACAAGGTTTTTCAAAGAGTTCTAGTGGGCTGAAGAATCCAGTATTCAAAATGAAAGAAAAATGAAGTCATAGGACATTCAGAGCAAAACCAGTCCTAACCCACATGAAGGGGTAATGTGCAATTGTGTGTTTGTCACAGATCAAGTCAAAAGATGGATTCTCGTCAAAAGCTGCACAGATCATGATTATAAATCCATCATAATAGTGTGGCACTCACCCGCAGAGTCACACAAACAAATCATGAATACATCAAGCCAGGAAAATCAAATTGCACTGGGACAAGGTGACACGAACCATAAAGAGGACACAAAACATGATTATGATCTGGTTCAGGTTTGACGGCGGGGAAATATAACCGTGTCAGTTGGAGATGTGATTTGGTTTGGCGTCTTGTGCTCAGCCTGTAAAATAAAGACATATCCTGTCTTTGCGTTCGCTCGCCCCGTTTTTCTCCCTTTGGGTTCATCGAGCTGACAATTCAAAGGCACACTGGAGTGTCATACATGGCTTTGCCACATTTTACCATAAACGTGTGGGGTAAATGAAACAGAAGCTAACAAATCAGCACACCCATCCTTCATAGTTTGGGTCACTTGGTTTTAGATAAGATGAAGTTTACTCAAAGTCAACAGCACATGAGTCAGACAGAGGGGTGGGGAAAAAAATCTGGCCTGCAGGATGTGTTCAGTTTAATATGAGGCTGCTGGAAGAAGCGGGGAGGAGCGAGCACAGGGCGTTTATAAGAGCAAGCACGGACCTTGACTCAAGACCAGAGCACAAAGTGCAGAAACATAACCACGCGTGGAGGTGGTGAATTCAGTTGGCTCCTGTATGCGTCCGAATCAGGGAGGCTCTTCTTGACTATTTGCAGGCACTTCTATATTTTATTATTGTTGTTATTACTTTGGCGTCCTTAGGTAACCATGGAGACTCTGAAGTTTGTAGTAGTGCTGTTGGTGGTCGTGCTGGTGCAGGTTTTCAGCGCGCTGGGGACTCCGCTCTCCGGGGAAGAAAACGACGGAGATACGTGGACGGTGGAGGACTGGCAG
>VVHJ01041935.1:0-19719 GCA_015107715.1 Tylochromis polylepis | reverse complement strand
ATTTTTTTTGTAAATTTTTTTTTTTTTTTTTTTTTGAGACCTGGAATGTAAATGTGCCTTTCTCTAAAGCACTTTGGGTCATCTTCTGTTATTTACATAGGTTATAAATAAACTAGACGTGACAGTCAACACAAAAAGGTTCAGACATTTTTTATACTGCGCAGTTCAGTGGGCTACATACTAACTGATTTCACTCACTAAAACTAAGCGTTTTACCACATGGATAAAATGCTAAATATGAGCATCAGTACAGATTTGGTGGTTTTGATAAGATCTGCTAGATCTTGTGTTGGTATAAATAAGTGTCTGCTCACATGTGGCTGTTAAACATCTTTAGCTGGGTGATTGGTTTAAGTTGCAGTCGTCTGTCAGAGCAGGACGGCTGTGTGCAGACAGTATGGGTCAGCCATCAGGAAAGCATTAGCTATGTAAGCATGTTCCTAATATGGCATCAGCTTCTCATTTCTCTCACTGTGCTGTAAATTTTCTCAAGGTTGAGGTGATGTTTGTGCAGTTGAAGACACTTTTTCTGATTTGCTGGCATGAGGGAGGAATTTAGATTTTTACTACCAGTATGTAAATAGAAAATTGAGCTTTTCCCATTATTATACTGCATATGCTATTTTTTTTTTAAATGGGGTTCAGCAGAGTGAAAATCTGTCTTGTGTTTTGCTTCATTAGATTAAAAACAATATGCAGCCAGAATACAGGCAGAAAACATTTAGTTGAGATTTTTGTAACATTATTTTACTAATTTTAGATCTTTAAAGGAATGCATGAGTGCATAAATACTTATTTGTATTACAGTAAGAACTTCTGTTCATTACATGAAAACACGGAGAGCACAACCATTCGCTCACACTGCAGCTACACATGGAGGTCGTAGTATCGTGTCTGCAAAACGTCTCCTAGAAGGGGGCTGCTTTTTAATAGTTAGCCTTGTGGAATAACTACTAGTAGTTGAGGTGGGGGTCTTTTCTCGCTTCTATAAAAAGGTGCACATGTTAGAAAGAGTGAGGCACAAGAGAATGATACAAAGCCCCAACCAGGTAGCAGTCACGAGTGCATGCATTATTATTTCTAAAAGTATGCTTTTACCCATCTGGACTAAACTTGGTCAAACTAAAACTGGGTCAGCAGTGCTTCCAAAATTTCCTAGTGAATTCCTAAAGGCTAAAATTACAGATGGAGAAGGTGAAACCTGCCTGTGTCATCAGTTGTCAAGTATCAAGTAATTGTTGTTGTTTAACTTGTTTATTTAGATACTCTGATTACACTATTTAATTTTCTTAATTGCTTATCCAGTAAATTATCGCCGTGCTGAAAAGGTAGATAATGTATGAGCCAGATGTTCAGGCTCCAGGCTCCTCTTAATGCTCAGGTAAAGGCAGTTTTTTTTTCTGCTCTTAGCTTTGTTCATAAGGTGAAGCCAATCAGAAGATGACACAGGCTGACTATGATAAACGAGGATCAGTTTGAACTGTGAAGCATACAAAGCTACTATAGTAGAGGTAAGAATAATGTGCTTTAAATATCTTGTATTATCTCCCCACATTTATTCAAGGATTAAAGAACTTTTGCCAGCTGGGCCCATTGCCAGTAAAGCAAACTGCTTAAAGCTCGTCGCTGGCAAAATATGATATGGCATTATTAGCAGTAAGCTCTCATGATCAGTACAAAGTGTGCTCTAGGTCTCTGAGTTTTGCCACCTTAGCATGCTCAGGCTGAGCTCCGATTTCTCTGAATCTTTGCCTTCGTTGATTTACGAGGCACTGGTGTGGTCCTCCAGTTCCCAAAGTCTTACCAGAGAACACTTCCCTGCTCCAGTAATAACTTCCTGAATGTGTTGGCCTCTGCACCTGGAATGGTTTACACAAGGTTTCTGCTGCAGGCTGTAAACATTTGAATAATATCAGCTTCCTACATTTTCCTCTGCTGCCTCTTTGATGATGGTTTTATTTCATATTTCTTGCACCGAGTGCAGCAGAATCGTCACAACTTCCTCTGCGTCTTTTTTCCTTTGGCTGCTTACAAATTCAGGCTCATTCTGCTGCTTAAGCCACTGCATTCAAAGCTAAGTGCTCACACCGTATGTGATAAAGAAGTGCTGCCACACCCTGTCTGACTGTGCTGAGGCGGCACGCCCTGACTTTTGAAGACTCATTTATTGTTCCACCTGACGGGATCGGCGAGTAGACTCTGGTGATTGTTGACAATTGTTATGCCAGTAACTTACAGTACCTTAACAGAAAAAGCTGCCATGCTGTATAGCAGGGGGGGTCAAACTCCAGTCCTCGAGGGCCAGCATCCTGCTTGTTTTTGAGATATCCCTGCCCTACCTGCTGCTGTTTACCTAGATCAGGTGTGCTTTGCCAGTAAGAAGCTACAAGGGCAGGTTAGTTGGAAAACAAGCAGGACAGCGGCCCTCGAGGCCTGGAATTTGACACCTGTGCTCTATAGTTAGTACTTTGTGACTGGAGGCTGTCTCATAAGTACATGCAGTATAGCAGGGGTAGGCAACTCCAGGCCTCAAGGGCCAGTGTCCTGCAGGTTTTAGATGTGTCCTTGATCCTACACAGCTGATTTAAATGGCTAAATTAGCTCCTCAACATGTCTTGAAGTTCTCCAGAGGCCTGGTAATGAACTAATCATTTGATTCAGGTGTGTTGACCCAGGGTGAGATCTAAAACCTGCAGGACACCGGCACCTGAGGCCTGGAGTTGCCTACCCCTGCAGTATAGTATACCAATAAATCTATCTGAACGTTACTACATGCTGTATTTGACCGTTTATCATTTTTAGGTTTCCAGATTTCAGTGTAACTTGTCGTACTTGTTTGCATTGTTTCGTAATTCAAGTAATCATTGAAGCCGTTTGTTAACCCTTTATCGACCAAGATTCATACAGGCCTGATATACGTATTTGTAATTTTGGCTATAAAATTTTAAAAGGATAATAAATCTCATCATTCAGGAAAGTAAGGTTATAGAAGCACACATGTTAAAACTAGGCAGAGGTGATTCGTTCTGTCCGTGTTCAGACAGCAATACCTTGTGAATGTCTTTTGCTATCATGATACACCAAGTATCCCCATAAAGCCCGTCTTCTCTTCTTTCTGAAGCTGTTTGAATTTTGTCTCTAATTGGAAACGGTAATGAAATTACAGTCATTTAAAGAGGACTTGTAAAATGGGCTTGCTAGCAGGCCCATGGTAAATAGAGGGTTAAACTTCATTTTGAAATTGTTCGTTATCCAGACTCCTCACTTTAATAGGACTGGCTGATTGGGAATGGGAATCCGAGAAACTCACAAGAGTATCCTGATAAATTACAAACAATAATATCACAATTCAGTGACTAAGTGGAGACGAGAAGAAGCTGTCAGAGCCCCTGCATGTTTCATTTAAAATATTGACATTTGGGGCTGGTGTATTGGTGTCCTCATATTACAGATGTGTTTTCTGATTTCTAAAGCACTGCCAAACTTTTAATTGGCACGTGGATCCGTGTAAACTTTCATTATCAAAAGATCCATGGGGAAAAATAGCTGAGCATTTCAGATTTCTACTGTGCCTTTTGGATTTAGTGGCAAACCCCATGGACCGCTTTTTGACTAATTCACAGCTCGTTTGCCTCATTGGAATGTATTTTGATCTTTACTGGCTCGGGTTCAATTTTCGTCTTTGCTAATGCCTTCAGAGTGAACAAAAAACAACAAGTGTCAACAATTCTCACAATGTCAGGAAGCCCCCTTTTTTTTTGGTACATTTCTGAAGCATACAAGGCTAAAGCAGCTGTTTTCAAATTTCTGGCACATTGTTACTGGGTAGACGTCCTCAAATGGGGAAAAAATGTGTTTTCCAATTTTTCCAAGTTGCTCTTAACTTCCCAATGAGCTCCATTTATTTTGCACTGTTATTTTTTTTTTTTTTTAGTGCTGTGAGCTGGGTATCCTGAAGTTCATGATACAAAAGCACAAATTTAGATTTATTTAGGCACACTGTGTGTTGGACGTAGAGTTTGTATACCATGTGATTATTTATTTGAAGAGTACAAGGGAGAACCTGGGAAACGAATAAGTAAAGTGGGACGATGAGGCAATGTTTGGGTCTAGCAGAGCAAGATTCAAGTCAAGGTGGATGTTACTAAGGGGCCTCAGCTTCAGACTGCTCTAAAGGCTCAGTTTCTGATAGTTTTTCTACTAGTTGATTTGTCTTGCATCACAGAGGGATGCAGCTTGTTTCGAACGGGGCTTCTCAAAGCCCGGTATAAGATAAATGATGATTATTTTGATGGGCTCCAGTGGGGTTTATGGGTTCAGTGTCCCGAGGACTGAGGTTTATTGTAGTTCTCTTTATGTCTGACAGTCTCTTCTTTCTTCTCTCCCTCTTTTGTCCGTTTCAGAGTACCAGCAGGAAGTCTTCATCTGGGTTCAGCCATTCATCCAGTCCTATCAAGAGCCCTGTGACAAGTGTTGAGGAGGAGGTAAGGACCTCAAATTCCCCTAACCACAAAAGCCTTCTTACTGGGTAGAAAATGCTCGATAAAGCAGAAGTCTCGGTACTGCCTGAGCGTTAGCTCGTCACTGATTTTAAAGCTACAAAAGCAGAAGCTTCAAATCTATTTTAAAGTATATTTAGTTTGTTTCATGGTGTTAAGACGAATGAAAAGTGCAAATAATGATAAGAATATTTTTTGAAAAAAGTCAGCACCAATGGGAGTACAAGTTGAAACGCCACCAACAGACATTTCATGTCAGTGATGAACACACCATTAGGCAAATGAGACTGTAGCTTGTTATAACAAGTCAAAGGTGGGTCCATTACCTGACAGTGTCATTTCAAGATTAAAAAGGAAAACCTAGAGAGAAGAAGTTTTGCACCACACCACAATCTAGTTCAACAGGTTCACCCTGCAAGAAACCCCCAAACTGTATTTAATAGTAAACTGATTTTGCACTGACATGTAAACGCAAAGGATGGACTGCATTACAGTTATATGCCAATTAAATCAACACTAATTCAACATAAACATGACTTTCTGGGGCAGAGAGTGGCTGGACAGTTAAAACTGTTAAATCTTTATAAGATTTATTTCATTTTTTTAATCTATCTTTTGTTTCAGCCGCATTTCAGCGAATATTTAAACATGTACATTAGTTGTGTGGTTATAAACATGCTGCACATTGACGTCTAATCACCGAAATACTGTTTGCTTGTACCTCAGTAGCAGCACTGATGCAACAAAAAAAATCAAAATATAAACCCAAAAAACAAGACTTGGCAAATTATGAATTTGATCATGTGATCACAGAATAAATCTGATCATAGTCCAGTATTTTTGATACAACAGTTGTTGGTTTCTGTCTATGGTTACAGACACTTCGAAGTCATTTGAAGTCCTAACCAGTGCTCAGAAATTACAGTGTCTGTGTTTTCCAGAGCTCTCCCTCCTTGCCCGCTCTTGAAAGAATAAAAAATTGGCGGCGTCATTTTGAGAAGGAACAAGGAGCTGTTTCTCCAACATGACAAATGAAAAGGAGGGAAAAATGCAGAAGGGGTGTGGAGTTCATCTGTCAGTTTGGCAGGAACACCCATCAGTCTCAACATGGGAACAGTAGTTCGTCAGAGTACAGTAGCATAGCAAGTGTTTACTTTCTTTCTTTTTTTTTTTTTTAAATCTGGTTTTGTTTTAAAATGAGTTCAGCCAGGGGCAACTCATTGCACATGCATGCTTTCTGTGTGGGCAGCTACGCCCTGCTTTACAGTCACACTGTTACCACAGCACTTTGTTCGTAATCACAGGGCCTGAAACGGTCACAACGCTGACAAACCACGGTGGGTGGGTGTGAAAATTGAGGTGTGTCTGGCCACTTCCCAGAGGCCTTTGCTGAAGGTGGATGCATTCTTTTGATTTGAACCTGCAGTGTCATGTATATGGCTGTTGTTACAGCAGGGAGGATCTTTGATTTTTCGAGCTGGTGTGGCATCTTTTTCTTGGCACAGCCCAAGAAAGTCCTCAGTGTATCTAAACACACTGTTAAGTCTGTTAAGTCAACTAACAAATTAATCAACCAGTTATCAATCAACCACAGTTATCTAAAGCTTTCTCACTGGCACATTTCCACAATATTTTATGACCCTTGACTTGTTTATTGTGAAGACGAAGCTGCTTCTGACCACTTGATAAAAAAAGAAATTGCTTGTGTAAGCAAAACCCTAATCAACTAAACTGGTTAAAAACCAGTTATATTCCAATGCTGTGAAACTTGATTATGGGTAATATAAAGGGTTAAACTAATACGTTTTTATTATATTTGAAGAGCATTTGTGCTACATTGACTTATCTCCTCTGAGAGAAGGATGCCAAATTTGTGAACGCGAGGAGGAACCTGTTTGTCTGAGAGGTGCTGGTCAGTAGAAGCTTACAGCGTTGTCATTTGCATGTTTTGATAGTCTGACGAAAATATTACAAGCCACTTTTTATCTGCATTGGTGAATCCTGTCTGGTCACACTGACTCAGCTCCTGTGTTCTTTCATTGCTTTTATGACTTTTTCATCTTTTTCTGTCTTCTTTGGCATTTTTGTCTTTTTCTTCATTTCTTTTCGTCTAATCTTAGAATAAAGAGGTTTGATGTGAGATTGTGATATGTAATCACAGCCTGGGCTTTCTTTGCTCATACATCAACCATCTGCAGAGTGTCCTGGAGTAACCCCTGCCTCTAATCTGCTTTTGCTCCAACTTGCTCATTGTGTTCGTTCCCGTCAGCTACAACTTATAACTAATCAGCTTTTCTTGACCTGCTTGAAGAATTTTTTTTTCTTGATGATTTCATTTTGTAGTGAGGATAAAGTGACATGAAGCAGATTGTGGTTGACCTGACTTTTGGTTTTTTTTCATCAGGCTCAGAAAAAGAAATGTCTGCCAGTCTGCTCCTGACTTTAATGATGTTTTTCATTTTTAACTTTAATAACTTTTAAGTTATCACTTTATTTCAAAGACATTAGAAGCCGCTTCCAGCACAAATGTCACTCTTACTGTGTGACACATTCTTGGAAATTTGACCAAAACATTTCTCAACACACAGCATGTTTGTAATGAAAACACACCCACTGGTGAGGCCGGCACGATTGGAGTGCTAAAATTGTCTGTCTCCGTGGGAGGGGAGCAAGTTCAGAAAACAAAACATGATGGATTCTTCTAGCGTGCAGTGACGGCTGGAGTGCTGTTAAATGTCACGGAGGCCTTCTGACCGAAGACTTAAAGACATTCCCTGAGCACATGAGAGGGCCGGGAAATGGTTATTAGATGCAAATGCAAACGCTAATTGGCAGACTGATCATTTATCCCTCACCTTTTCTCATATTCATCATCAGTCATAGCGCAGTGAGGATGCACAGTGTAGATAAGAGGTGGAATCTGAAGCGTAACGGGAAATTCACCTTCGAGCTGCAACCTCCAGGTCTGAAAAGTGAAGCCAACGCATACCTGCCAGAAACTGCAGTTCCAGGCTGGCTCCAAAGGCACATCAATTTGCACAGACCCTGTTTGTTAAAATGCCCATCTTTACAATAGAAATATGCACACTTAAAGCATAGTTAAGGCTCTGTGGATAGCTTCCGCCCTTCATGAAAGCTAATTAGCAGGTGAACGTTTGAACATGGTTATGGCTTACAGCTGTCTTCTACGGCTTACCTCCACCTATCGGAGTCACTAAAAGGGACCTCTTTTTCCATGTTTGAGGTATTTTTAATGAAATTATCTGACAAATAAGATGAATTGCTTTGAAATTATAGTATTTTATTTAGGCTGTTATATGCTGATATATGCAATTGGCTATTACACCTGTACCATTTAAGGTGCAGCTGGAACAACTAACCAAGCTTGTTGGCGTTAGCTTGTTGATACCTTGGTACTCCACCCTTATTCAAATATGGTCACTGCAAAAAAACCCCACATGGCAGAGTAACCAGCACGTAAAGTCATACATCTATTATATACAGTCTGTGTTCCTGCTACATAACACATCTTTGTAGGAGAAGCCGATTTAGTGAACTTTTTTTAACTTAAATTGTGTGAGGTAACATATATAAATGTAAATGCTATGATTTAAAAAAAAAAAAAAAAGGTAAGTAACTGTCTCACATCCGTGTACGTTCTAGGTCATCCAGGTAATCGTTGCCCTGAGCACTTGAAAAGAAGAGAACTGGACTTGTGTGTTTCGCCTCTCATCCAAAAGGCTTCTTCAGTTCTAAATGAACTGATAGAGAGTCCCAGCTATTCTTTTTGGAGGCTGTTCACATTTTTGTTTTGGTTTGAATGAAGTCATGTTTCATAGGCTGTACAGTGTGTGACAGCAGCAGATAAAATGTTTCCAAAAGCAACATGACGCGACTGATTAACAAAGAGTATCAATTATCCCTGAATGGGAGGTGTGGCATAACTGACTCTTCTCAAGATCAAACTCTGTTTTGTAGATCTGACTTGTATCGGCCGCTTACAGAGATGAAAATGAATATAGCGTTTCCTTTGCACTGACCAGGTAGCCATTACTGGTGTGACCTACATCATGTTTGTCACCAGCCAAGTCTCGGCTTAAATTCTAGAGATAAACACGGGAAGATCAAAGGAGAAAAAAGTTGGCGGACCAGTTTTGGGAATGTTACCCACAGTAAAAAAAATTTTTTTTTTTCATATTCTCTCTCACACAACACAAACACGCAAGGGACGCTTCTCTAAAATATGTCACTACCTAAGCTGTTGCTGTCACAGAGCCAATCGACCTGTGGTGACCGTAACACACTCCACACTGATCCGCTGCTGCTTTGCATGCAAATGCAAGTTTACAGTTGCAGGTCTGTACAAGCTGAAGTCAAAATGCTATATGTTAACCTATTTATGACCTGGGAGCGGGTTTGACTGTGACATCTGGTGCAATAAAATGCAAATTTCACGTGGTAAAAAATTCATGTGTTACATGAAGGCCCCAGCTTTTGCAAGGTATAGTAAAAAGCATGTCTGCGCATGTGTTTCTTGCTTTCTGTGACGCGAAATCTTATTGCTTGAGCATAGGATTCGTTTTTATCAAACGGGAGTGCTTTTGTCTTTGTGGCAGTAGTTTTGGCCTGTTCCATCACCCTGCCAGGTTCATGTTTTCCCACTTTTGTGTGAAAGCGCTTGACTTACCCGCACGGAGCAGATTTTAGAGAATAACACGGTTGTTTGATGAACTGGAATGGGGCTGCAGCTAAAGAATGTTTTCATAATTACTCAGTCTTCTGAGGTTTTTCTTCATTAGTTAAACGCTTATATACCAGAAGATACAATCAGTTTTTTAACAAAATAAAACAAAAATGAAAAAGAAAAACAGCTGTCCAAAATAAACAGATATGATCTTAGAATAACAGGGGAGTGATCCCAAGGTTTGGAAACTCTATCTCAAAGGTCATCTTAGGCCACATTAGCTCCATGGAACTCCTGTTCTGACAGCTTGGATGAATGACAGGAATGAATGTCTTTTTATTTAATTTTTTAACTGTAACCTCAAATTTAACATATTTGTCAAACTGTCTCAACCCTTATGTATCAGTAGTACGACCAGGAGGGTTTTTACATTTACTGGGCTTCATGGGAATTCATTATTGTACATCATGAATTTGTTCCTCAGGATCAGACTGTAAATAAGGACTCCTCAGGGACAACATTTGGCTCAAACAGCTACGGCTGTGGATTTGCCTTCCTGTGAATTTTTCATGTGCTTCCATGGAGTGATTTAAAAAAAGCAGCAGGACCAGAACGGGTGCAGCGGTGCACAGGGAGACGACCCCGAAGAGGAGATCTGCCCAATTTAATGATATATGATTCAGCAACAAGCACATAGTAAATTCTCACATAGTAAAGGTTGAAGCATTAATGTGTGGCTTTATAATTTCTCTTAGGAAGATATTTGACGTGGAAGCAGCATTCAGCAGATTTTTCTGTCTTTTACGATGGCAACTTCTACATTTTTGATACTGCATAAAGAATCAGATTCCAAGGGGTCCCTGAAGTATTTTGCGCTCTGCCAAGTGAAGAACTACATGTTTATGGGTAATTAAGCAGGGCAGTTGTTGACAGACATGTTTGCTGTGGAGGATGCAATCTTTACAACTATCTTCTGCGAAAGTGATAGTGATTAGCTGCGTTTGAGCTGAAGGTTTCTGAAAGTTTATGTGCCGATGGGTTTCAAGCCTAATCATAGGACAGTAGAGAACGGAGTCACATTGAAGTGAAGCAGGAATGCTAATGAGGACATCATGTTTTTAATATTTACACTGAAGGAATCTCTTAGGAATTATCACTGTCCACTTTTTTTTTTAATCTTGTTAATAAGATCAACAACTGATCAAACAGGTGATCCACACAGATCCAGCCTGTCTGACGTGAGTTTCCTGTCATATTTTCTGCAGTGTCAACTCATGAACTATTCCTTTCAAATATCAACAAGTTTCAAAGAGCTGAAACGAATCTATCTTCTTTGTTTATCATGAGTATACCATCTGCTCCTCAGTCTTCTCTGCTGTTAAACACCCACAGACCGAAAGCTGGTGAGGCAGCTGAGTTATCACCTTATGTTGCAATCACGTTGCCTTTGCATGAAGTTTTTAGTTGATTTGACTCCATGATGTCTGTTCAAATTTTTAATTTTTTCATTGTCAGTGTCATATTTTATTTTTTATTTAAAGCTGATGGATTAGAAATTTTGGTTTGGTTTGTGGTTGTGAAAGTTGAGCTTGAGGAACTGCTAATAATTTAGCAGATTAAAAGTCATTTATCAATTCTAGTTCAAAAAGCCTGCACAGCTATGTTGATCTCATTCATGCGTGTTGTCTTTTTTTTTTCTTTTGTACAATTTGTTGAAGGCACATGAATAAGAGAAATACAAACTGGCGACCTGTTCAGAGTGAACCCCACCTTTTGCCCTCTTCATATTCAAAAGCCCAGAGATTTCAGGTTCCCTAAAGAGATGGCTGTTTTTTTTGTAATTATAGTCATTATTAGATGTACAGGTTGTGTAAATAATATTTTCCGGTGCAGCTGGATTCTTGTAGGATATCAGTATCACACGAGAATCCGTCTTGCCTTCAAGACAAACTGTGATTTGGCTTCAAGCTGTGGACTTACAGCCAAACCACAGTTTGTTGGACCCAGTCGGTGTCCTATGACTACTGACTAATAAGGTAGCATCATGTACTGCATGCTTTACATACGACAGTACATGCTTCATCCAATCACCTTTTGAGTATTTTAAGGTTGTCTGCCTTTTATGCGCAAAATTTCCTGACAAATTTGGCAAGAATCACCTAATAACATGCTAACTGCATATTTAGCTTTGTTATTTGCTTGCTAGCTCTTACAGCTTCTCAGACTGCGGCTTGTTTGTCCTCTTTGGCGCGCCATGATTCGTATCGCTTGCTGATTTGACTGATTGAAGTTTGCCGTTAGTACCAAACAAATCTATTATTGTACGATCTACTGTACAAATATTAAGCGCCTCGAGGCGACTATTGCTGTGATTTGGCGCTGTATAAATAAAATTGAATTGAATTGAATTGAAATGACCCATCCGGTCAGTTGCCAAGCAAATATTTGTCTGCTCCTTTGGGTGGTACTCTGAAATCAGCTTCCTTAATGTGCTGGTTTTTGCACTACTTAATTGGAAACTTGGTAAACAAATCAAAAGTAGTTGTGACAGCGTTAATGAGAGTTGCTAATGATGACTGCTGCACACGCCTATTACATCAAAGGTAGTTTCTCTGCCCCTCAGTGGTGTGCGTTTTTATTGTTGCTATGGTGACATCTGAGTCTCACTTATGTGCTGGGTGGGCTTCCATATTGTTTCACCTGCTCCTGGCTACTTTCAGCTGCTCCCTTATTCACAAGGGGGTCACCACAGCGAGTAGCGCCAAATGTTGTGATTTTTGCAGATATTTTACACCACATGCCCTTCCTGACACATTCTCAAATTTAGGCGAATGTATAATGCACTGCACTATGGAGATAGGTTATTTCAGCTGCTTCTAATTAATTAAAAAAATGAATTAGACAGTCTAAGCTTCACTGGTTACTAGTGCGGTGCCTTTTTTGTTTTCAGTGACCAACTCCGTCTTCACGAGCATGCACTACATGTCAGCACTGTTGCTGAACTACAAAAGTATGGTTCATCCAAGCATCTAATCACTAAGGTAACAAAGTCTGTACCTGTTAAAGGTCATACTTAATGGTGATACTCACAGAAGCCACTGCACTAACATTGTACATCTGATTTCCTGGAAAGCTAACACGTGCAATGTTGCCAGCTAACAAATATCCCACCTGTTCAATGCATCCTGCTGAGTTCCTGTTTTAGTGTTACTTAGTGGCTTCCGGTGTTCTGTTAGAGTTAGTTATTTCCTACTAGAGGTATCTGAAAACTGTGGACAAAACTTGTGAACTAAAGGACTGGCTTAAAATAGCATTAAACATTGACCTTAATAATATCCCATTTTAACCTTTAATTTTACCAAGATTAAAATGTCTGAGTCTCACTTTTGTGAACAAAAGATTAAACATGAGCCGAAAAAATAAATGCTGTAAAGTTATCCTAAGAAAATATTGATTGGTTGATCGATTGGTGTGAATGGCTTTTGGAATTTTTAACACATGAAATATTCTAAAGAATTTTACACGTCTGATGTGTAAAGGCCTTTAAAAATTAAATTTAGTGTTTGTTCAGGCTGGCCAAGATGTTGACATCAGATCAGCTGGTGTCTCTGCCATCCACATGATGGCTGATGGCTCAGCTGAAACTTCTTATATACGAATCTCAATAGGCAGTTCGGTTTAAGTTGTTTGAGTTTGCCAACAGTAGATGCTGATGTGCAAGCAGCTTTGCAACCCACCTTCACCTAAAATTGTTTTACTGTGCTGACAGACTGAGTCATTCACACACAAATGCATGATAAGGATTTTTTTTCAGTATGCACACAAAGACACTTACAGAGACTCACACAAAAAGGCTTGTGTGGTAACATGACTCTTCTCTCTCCAGTAACAATCTCTAGTGTTTCTCAGTCACTCAGAGTTCTGAGAGCCTGTGTGGCTCATGCACTGACCTGCACACACACACCGACACACACACACACACACACACACACACACCCACACACACCCACACACCAGAAGGCCTGCCATAGTGAAGAAGTGAGGTGATGATGTATTGACTTTAGATATTGAGTTACTCCTCTTTGTGGAAACTCCATTCATAGCCCGTGACAGTCAGCTACTAAAGGCTGAAAAGGTTTTGTTTGCATTCGAAACAGGAAGCTGCTGCTTTTTGAGCCTTTTTTGGGGGGGCCAACTTTACTTAAAATACCTGATTTCATATCGCAGGTAAAAACAGTCTTATCTCCAGTTAGGAAGAAGAAAGTCAAACTGGAGCACCTCAATCATTTGAGATGGTAAACATGAAGCATGATTACCCTCTTACTGCTGAAAGGCTTGTAACTAATGATTATTTGGATTAATCTGTAGTGATATACTGACTAGTATTTTTTTTTGAGTAGCCAACACATTTTCAGGCTTTAAAATAGCACAAAAAAAGCAAACGTTGCAATAAAATCTAGTAAAAAATGAAGGTGAACTCTCTCCAAGTACTGCCTTTTATTATTCATTCATCAGTTCAGTTCTGTTAACTATGCACAAAATATTAGCTGCCGATATTCATGACTGATTTACATTCGAAAAATTTTAGTAACATTTTTCTTTTCCTTCTGTTTTTCCCCTCTGAGTTCAAGGGTTAAGTTTAATTTCAGGCCCTTTGAGCAAAAATCTATATTTTTGCTCACTTTGAAGATTTTGTTGCAGTTTTATACCTTTTTATATCTGATTAAAAAAAATCTAAGACGTGTGGGAAATGGCTTTAAAAGACTGTTGAATCGGTGTGTGGATCTACTGTGACATTCATGCCAGATGTCTGCAGTGCACTGTGAGAGATTTTATTCATAGCAGCTACCCACATTACTACCACACTGTGCATGTTTACAGATAAAAGAGAGCACAGATTTGCAGGTGCTATATATTTTTAAAAAAAAACAAACAAGTTATTTTGCAAACCTAATTTAAGTCACTTTAAATAGGACTGGTGAGTGTAGCTGTGGAATATAGTTTGTAAAAAAAAAAAAAGAAGAGGATATTCACACTTTTGACACTAGCTTGTCAAAAATAATAATATTATGTAGATTGCACGCCATTACCAGCATGTCTGCTGATGACAGGTGGCTTATTTTAGAGCCGTGTTTGTGTCCAGACTGATCTGTCCGTCAGTCATCTGTACACTCCTTTTCTCTGCAAGAACGTAAGGCATGTCATTGTAGCAGACACACCCACCTCCATGCCGTTATGGTTTTTGTGTAGCCGCCTTATTCCTTTTGTTTCCCGTTTTGCTCTTACTGTTTAAGAATTAAAAACAGGAGAAAGTAGTGCAAGTCTTTGGCGCTGCTGTGACCTTTGAGCTCCGTGTGAGATCATTAACCAACCTCAAGGTTTCACAGTGTCTAGATAGGATTTACAACCTGTCAAATACCAGAGTTGTACGTCATCTGAGTCGCTTGTTTTTCCTTCCTCTGTGAGAGCTGGTCCTGTTCTAATAAACAAAATCGCTCTTTGTGTGATTTATTATATAAAAATGTGCATTTTACTTAGTGTTTATGATGCTTTTATGTTGCTTTCAGTGTCTATTGTGGCTCACATCTCATAATACGTAATAGAGGTCATGCGTATGAAACTTACCGTGGGGTTTTTCAGCATTAGAGGGATGTTTATGTTTTCACGTTGCAAAAATTAAAGATAACATTGAGATAAGCCTTTCTTTCTTTTGAGGGATTAAAGTTCTGAAACTTCAGCAGTTTTTATGGGAAAAGAGTTTAGTCAGGCTTGACTCTCACAGGTGAGCAACTGTTTTTCATTTCTGGCTTCCCAAAGCTTGTGAGAAGTTACCTGAGCTTGTTGCAGTCTTTCAGGCTTTTAAACAGCCTCACTACATGTGTTTTTCTTCCCTTCTCTGGAATTTCCTTGACCCTTATTTTAACAATAGTAAAACTCACCTCCTGTGCCACTGTTTCCTGGTAGGAATGACACAGTAGTTTAGTATATGAGCCATGGATAAAGGAAAGCCGGTAGCATTTTAACCAGCGTTCCTACTGGTAGTGTTTATTTACCTTATACGCTGAAATACTAGCTCGTCAGTAAAAGCTGTAAATTATGATGCAATCTGTTGACACAACCCTACAGTAACTTCTTTGTGTGTGTGTGTGCAGTGTTTAATCGCGTGGAGGAGAAAAACAATTTTTGCATGAATTATTTAAAAATGCTGCAGTAAGTTTTTTTTGTTTTTAGTCTTGTGTATGTCTCTTGTAGCAAAAATGCACAAAACATTTCACATTTCTCTGTAGCACTGTGCAGCACAATATTACTGAATAAACACCTCTCTGACAGTGGTAAAAGAACCTGAACCTGGTGTAGTGCAGGACCTGGTGGCTCTCCAATGGCACAATGCTGTAAACTTCACTTGGTGGGAAATTCCAGTTCGTGATCTTCCCTCGAGCTTGTGTGGAATCTGGCTGAACCACTTTGCTCAGCCACGGTTTGGATATGTAGGAAGAAATGATCTCGTAAAACAGTCTTTCTCCTTATCTTTGTTTAGTCCAACGTATTTAGTTTAAAAAATACATTTCTACCATGTGACAGAGTTTACCAGTCCGGAAATATAATTCAACAGGCATGCATTTTTTTTTAAATAAATAAATACAGAGAAATCTTTTAAAAATCCTTCCGTTTCTTATCTGTGTTTACTAACAGTGGTAAGTAATTAAGATTTCAACCTAAAAATGTGTAGTGGTTAGAGTTAGACTTTAAAATAAGAGGTGCTAGCATACAAAGCACTTGCATCTGCAGTTGTTTTTTCTAATAGAACATAAGAAAGTAGCTGTTTAATGCCATGATTTCCAGTGTTGGCCATCAAATTGGCAAAATTCCTGTATTTAAATACCTGCTTTGCAATAAGTAGAATTCAACACCTAAAAATACCTTTCAAGTAAGGGAACCTAGAGCATTATTAGTGGAATGTACTTGAAAGTACCAAAAGTAAAAAGTACTCATTCTGTAGTAACGGAATGCATCAGTAGGAATCAGAAATTGTTTCAGCTGTGGTGCCAAACTCTCTTTATGTTGATGCTGGCATGTTTTTCTCACAGATGTACATCGCAAAACCATGACATTACACTCATCGCAACTTGTGTGCACCTAAGTCACATGCAAGCCTTGGGGAAAAAAAACAAACAAAACTGCTAGTACATACTGTGCTCAGAGTCAGGCAATAAAATGACTGCACCGACAGTAAAAACCTGTGTAGGGTTCTGTTTTTCACATTAAAATTAGTATGAGTTATAAACTGTAAACTGTAAAAAAACCAAAAACCCCAAAAAACCCAGGACTTACCAGTATCTGCCTGTTGATGGGTCTTTATTACTTTTATTACTATTATTTATATGGTGTTATTAATTTAATTGTTAATACTGAGCCTTTAAGCAGTGGTGGAGAGGCTGCAACTAGTGATTTATAACATTAAAAATATGTCAGAAAGTTCAGTCTAGTTTTAGTTTTAAGTTTTAATACATGCAAAAAAAAAGTTAAAACTTTAAAACTTAAAACTCGTCACAGTTTTAACTTTTCCCATTTTTTTTTTAAAGTCAAAACTTAAATAATGGGAAAATTACCTCCCCGTTTGCTCTTTGAAACCGTAAACAAAGAAAAAAGAAAAGTAAAAAGTTGAAAAACGACAGCTTGTCTATTTCTGTAAAATCTGTATCCCTGTGAAAAATACCTGCCAAATAAGATATTAGTGAAACATATCTGTATTGTACTGGACAGAAAGTGTAATGTGATATAAAATCAAAGTACAGTTATTATATTAATGAGTGGTTGTCCATGTACCTAATGGCTAATGTTTAAAGATCTAATATGACAGTATCGACTCATTTGGTTCAGTTTTTTCCCCCTCATGAGTAAACTTGAATGAAATATTGTCTCAAATTATGGGCAAAACACAAGCATGCCTGAAAAACCATTTACTTTTTTTTTTCTCTCAATCACTCTCTGTCTTTCAAGCTATCTATCTCCATCTGCCTCTCCGTTCCTCTCTAAATAATTACAGCCAGTACTTGGGACTTTCCCTCATCTGAAAAGCTTCAAAGATGAGATTGACTTGTTGTAAGATGTCACTGAAGGTTTGGTGGGTTTAGTTGTGAATAAGTGCTTTTTAACAGCCAGTATTTTGCAATTCTGCAATAAAAACATCTGAGAAAACAGGTCGAAATGAGACATTACTTTGTAAACAATGTTGATTTGGAGCACTCGTGTGTCAACAAACAAGTGTGACTGACAAATGATTGCAGAGCGTGAAGGTGCTCTCTGTGGGAAGAGCACACGCAGCCAGTAGCTCAGCTCAGCGTGTTAAACAACCAGTTACGCAACGATAGTTTGACTCAAGTCTGCTGCTACATGCACATAACTGCAGCTGACAGATGTGTTTGGTTTTGATCGAGTGTAGTTTGGAAGTGTAGCATGGCGGATTTCAACCACCTGTTTTTAAATGCCCTCTATAGATGTCCAGTATTGTTCAGTACTTTTGGTTTAGGCCTGGATAGGATCTTTATTTGTAGTGAAGGCCAGCAGGTCAGGGAAGCCCCTTCAGCATTTCACCACGATGGTTCTTCCTCGCATAAAGCCATAAAGAAATTCTGTAGAAGTATTTCAGTGTCCTGCACAGAGTCTTGACCTTAACCCCATCAGCTTCAGAGATGAACTGGAATGCAAACTGCCAGCCAAGCCTTGTCTCTCCACATGATTTAAGTAATCCTTTTGTAAATAAAGGAGTGCAACCCCTCGTAGTTAGGTTTTAAACATTCCTAGAAAGTCCTCCAAGAATAGTGGGGTCTTTGAAAGCAGCAGATTAATAAACTGTATGTGTTTATTTAACCTTTATTTGACTCTTGACATTAAAAAGATTTAAGATATCGTTTAATGCAGCTTTGATTCGGTCTGCTCAGGATTTCTTTTCGAGTGTGATCCCTGTTGGCAGATGTTCGGCATGGAGCTGAGAAGAGAATTTACTTAAAGCACAAAATGGCATTCCTTGTAGTTATCGGCTGAGAAACAGACAAAAGATGACAGATTCATATTATCATACTGACTCATGAAATTCTGAATTGCTTTGTGTGACTTATTTCCTGCTGTCTATACATTTATAAGTTAAATCGCTAATGGTGACTTTCTTTAAAAATGTTTAAAATACCTTTTTGGAGAGGAAAGCAAGAAGCAACAGATTACCTTACAGATTTATATACTTTACTTCTGGCCTGCTTTCTCTTGAATACGATGCAGTGTCTATTTAGGTTGACTAACCACCCAAGACTACTGAAAAAAGGCTGAAAGAGGACTTAATCATGTCATTCAGGTAACAGATAAAACACAGTGCTTATACACCTGTTTCTGTCCTGGAACTTCTAGGTTGAATTGGAGGTAGAAGAGGAAGAGGAGGAGGAGGAGGAGGAGGAGGAGGAGGAGGATGCTGTAGAAGTGGAAGAGGTGGAGATTGTTAATGTCATACAGTCGAAACCACCTCCAATGATAGAGAAGATCACAAGGAGGGAGGTGATAACTGATCTGAAGGAGATACCAGAGCCAACGAAGCTGGACACACGTTACTTCGGCGAGCTGCTGGCTGATGTCTACAGGAAGAACTGCGACATCCACTCCTACATCTATGAGCATGTGTCCAAGATCCGTGGACAGTAAGTAGACTTTAGGCCTTAAGTTCACATCCACATCAGTGTACACACAAGGAACAACAAGGAAGAGTTGGCGGGAAAAGAAACAAACACACAGACAGATTTCAGGTATGATAGTAAGATATGGTGCTATGAAGTCTTTAAGTATGACGAAGCCTGATTATTCAAGACTTTGTATGTGAGAAGAAGGATTTTAAATTCAGTTCTGGAGCCTACTATCCGGGCTTTAAGTGATGACGTATGAACGTCGCAAACTACTTCCGGGCCCAAACTACTCTGCGTTTATTAAGGCTGTTGTGTTTTTAACATGTTTTAATGCTTTGTATCTTGTTCTGTTTAATCTGAACAAGCCCCTAAAACCAGTCAGTGATCACTGTCGGCCTCTCTCGGTTTTTATTACCACTGTTCATTTTAAATCTCAGTTTTAAAACCTTACGATGTAACTACAGCCCAGCCCATGCAGCAGTATATTAATGACTAACCTCGTATTGTGGATGGATTATCTCAGTCGTTCTCCTGACTGAAGTTTGGTCCGTTTACAGGATCCTGCCATGCAGTTGCATTTGTCCCGAACCATCAGGAACCCTCACGTTAGCTTCAATGTGTTTATATTATGCTAACACAGCTGTGTAGCTAGCCAGCACGTAGCACATCAGTATATACCAGCTAGCCAAACTTGAGTAAACCTACAAAATGTCGCTGCTGTTTAGTTTTCTGTCATCATTTATATCTGAAGTGATAGCAGAGCTGTATGTCTTAATTTTTTTCAGAAATCCCTCAGTCAGAACATGGTATATTATATTTAGATGGAAACTAGCGAGCTAACTCCATGCTAGCTTCTAACTCTGTTAAA
>VVHJ01041933.1:0-11366 GCA_015107715.1 Tylochromis polylepis | reverse complement strand
TTGATGCAATGTGCATAAAGTTAAAAGATTAAAACTAATAAAACAAGTTTTAAAAAGAGACTTTTTCATTTGATTCAGTTTTATATGATGGATGATGCAGAACAAACAGACCTGGGCTCAAAGCTCTACTGCTTTATAACGTATTCAGGTTGTGTGTCGCGTTTTTAAAAAGTAACTAAGTAATAAAGAAACTAATTACTTTTGAAAATAAGCAAAGTAACTGGATTACTTTCTTGAAGAAGTAATCAGTAACTAATTACTTTTTTCAAGTAACTTGACCAACACGGGTCGTCAGTGCCTGCTCTTTGGTCCACACGTGACAGATATCATTTTAACACAAGGGGCACCCCATTAGTGTTACTGGAAATGAATGCTTTTTACTGTGGATTTTCAAGATCCATCCATTCACTACCGCTTATCCTTTTCAGGGTCACTGGAGCCTATCCCAGCTGTGTTAGGGCGAGAGGCAGGGTACACCCTGGACAGGTCGCCAGTCTGTCGCAGGGCTAACACATAGATAGAGACAACCATTCGCACTCACACCTCTGTGCAATTTAGAGTTTCCAATTAACCTATCCCCACTAATTGCATGTCTTTGGACTGTGGGAGGAAGCCTGAGTACCCAGCGAGAACCCACGCAAACACAGGGAGAACATGCAAACGCAACAGAAAGACCCTGGCCTGATGGTGGAACTGAACTCAGGACCTTCTTGCTGTGAGGCAACAGTGCTAACCACTGTGCCACCATGATTTTCGAGATACAAAATTACACAACCCTCAGAAGAGTTTGGGTCCTGTCTCTGGCGACTCTTTTGCACCTCCTTTTTCCTTTTATTTTTGTCTTCTTTTTCTCTTGTTATTAGTTTGGATTTGAGAATTAAACTTGCAATAATGATGCTTCATTAGGTTAAGGCACTAGAACTACTTGGGTGAGTGGAGACAAAAGGCTATGGTTTGGGTTGACATACTCAATAACATGAAAGACACATGTTAAAAAAAGTCTTTGCCTTTCTTTGCTGCCACAGTTAGTCTTTCTCGGTCACCATGGTTACATGTTCAGCAATGATGACAACTCCAGTGGCTCACTTTAGTGAATGAAGAATCCGCACAAATGCATTTAAGGTGACTCTGACACAGCCTGACCAAATGAGTAGTTAGGAGTGTGTCAGGGTTGGAATCGTTAGGTTTTCTTTTCAATGATGGTCTATACTCTACAATTTAAAGTGCCGTGAGGTAATTATGAGAGATCTGAAGCGGGGCTGTGGATAGTATTGTGGAAAAGTTTGGACTGTCGTTGAAGGACGTCCCCAAGCTCTTCTTTGTTGTGTTCTCTCTCAAGATGATCCAACACTGCTTCCGTACAGTTGAGACGGGAGCTGGAGAGGCCAATCCAAAACTGATAGTGGTCCACTGTGGGAGTTTACTGCACTGGCAGTTTGTTAGGGTTCACTGTCATGGTGTAAAATGATGCCACACCATTGGCTGAAATGCAGGCCCAAACCATGCCTCCACCGTGTTTTACAGAGTGCTACAGACACTCACTGTTCTACCTCTCTTCTTTTTTCTTCCATACATAATTATGGCAATTTAAACCAAAGTTTGATTTATCCCTCCATAAGACTGATTGCCCAGCCTTTTCTTCCTGTTTCCTGACAGTTGGCCTTCCACCGAGACCATTTCTGATGAGGCTTTCAACCTAATAGCTCTTTTGAAATTGCCTCATTGGTGCAGTTTTATTCCTGTTATTTTTAGCATTTTTCTTTTGTAGGTTCAACTAAAGAATTGGGAACAAAATATGCATTTTTGCTCTTAAAGTGCCTAAAGACACAATTCAAAATTGGTTGTTGGCGAAGTTGTGCCTCAGTGTTAAGTGACTTAACAAACAACCAGAACATTTCTCTAAAAATGGACAGGCACAAGGACTAAACTGAAAATGAGTGAAAAAGCAGTCAATGTCCAGTGCTCAAGATCGCTTTAGAAAAGCAAAAGGAAGTCTGACTCCTTGGTAGCAAAATATAAAGAGGGTGGCTCCCGCACAGACCTTTGGACAGCTCTGTAAATGAAATTAAAACTGATTAATTTCCACATCATCTGACTAGCTAAACTGCTGTAATGGCAGCAGATGTGAGATGAGAGATTGTGGTGGGTAACCTGGTGTCTGAACAAATGTCACTGCATTAGCTTGTGTAACCACGGAGGAAAAGGCCAGCAAGAACAAAATATAACGACACCCTTGAGACAGCTCCCACGGTGGCAGAATATAATTTTGTTTTCCTTTCACCTGTACAGTAAATCTTTGTTTAGTCATTTGTGAATCACGATCACCTTTCACATATGGTACCTAGCACTAAGAGCTTGGAACGTCTGTCCAACGTGGTCCACAGATGTTGATTTGAAGGGTCATTTGCTCTCGAGGTTCTATTAACACAAGCGTTTTAGTCGACTGACCCAGCAGTGATTTATGATCTTCTGGGAATTCCAGGAAATTGTGGTGAACATGTAATTGCTTGGGAACATTTTTAGCACCTCTCAGGTCACTGGACATCATTGTCGGGTCAGAGGTCTGGCAAACCAAATGGCACTTGGATCAAAACGGTTGTTGGATTCTAGTGAAGCCACACCTACTTACATGCTGTCTACTAATTGTATTCAGTCTAAGCAGAGCCCTAAATCCAACAGTAAATCATACAGAGAAAAAAGAAACCTAGTCTCTGAGTGCAGAGCAGTTCTGCCTCTCCACCACCTCATCCTCCCTATATATATTTCCACCAGGTGTCCATCACACAAAGAGCTGCTCTGTGAAGCTGACCGTACCTGGGATAATTACAAAGCAGCACTTGCACAATGACCCTCTTTGTCCTGATGGTGCAGGTTTTGATTTATTCAACGAAGTTTGAAATTAATCAAGAATAGATCACACTTAAATTCAGTGCTTATAAATTCATCAGGCTGTGTCAGTTTCATGTGGAGAAAAAAAAGACCGTTAGCAATATGACAATGATAGTAGCACACAGAGTGGCTGCAACTTGAGCTCGTTGTCAGAGTACCACAGTAACACAGGTTATACCACATCTTGCAGAAGCATAAAAGACCCAAATTTTTCATATAAAAGATACTGACAAGTGCATTGCACTCTGCGATGACAAAGCGTATCCCGTATGTAAAGAAATCAAAGAACCATCTTTAAATCATTTAAAGCACTTCTTTCCTAAGGCGAGGCTACTGGAGCAGATCCAGCAGAGATTAAAAAAGAGTTACTGTATGTTTCTAACTAACAGAGAAACCTGCTTTTGGTGGAAGTGATTCTGAACTAATAAAAACCACACAAGTTGTAAAGCATCAAATCAATTTTCAATTTAGGGCCAGCAGTATGTGCCCCTAGAAAATCATATTAAAGCAGGATTCAATTTTAAAATCCTAATAACTGGTTTAAAACACAAAACAGAATTCCCCAGAAAAACGTAACTGGACTCATTATTCAGACAGCACCTTGCCACACGGGTTCACAAAACACAGAGCCATAAAAAACGGGCCATTTTTAGGGTGATCTACTGCTTCCTAGGGCAAGTGGATGCAATCCATTTACAAGTGTGTAGTGATAGAAATTGGCTTTTTAAGGTTCCTGGTAAGCTGGCTTAATTTTTTAGAAACAATTTTGCCAGAAAAGACTGACATTACTTCTTGTAGTGTATGTTGCACCACAAATTTGAATACTGCAAACGTCACTTCTTACCAAGAACATTTTGATTTGGAAACAGTTTCGTTGCCTGTGTATTAAACCATTGCGTTTCTATAATACGCAACATATAAGTTCGTTCATATTTTTTTTCATAGACAAGGACATACAGTGGATGCTATTTATTTTCAGTTAAACTATCTCAACCTGATCAGTCCTTCAAATAAATACTCTAGCTTTGTATCGCTAAATCCCCAGCACTTATTCTGAGGGCAGAAATGGCAACTGTTAAACATGAAAATTGGTGAAAATGGTCACCAAGAGTTGAGCAGATAAAACAGGGATTATACTTTTCATGTCCATGATTCCAGGAGGTTCTGCTCGGGTCCCAGTGATCTAAATTTCTTCATGAGACTGTTAGTGTGAGGGTTTGCGTGGATGCGTACATAGCTACCTGGTTTATGTGACCACGTGGACTCGTCCGTGCTAAATTTACATTACAATGCACCAACTGTGCATGCTACCTTGGCAGTGGACAAGCAGACATCAAGGAAACATAACAGCAGTGACTACTTAGCCATCAGGCCTCCAGCTATCTGTGAGTATAATCTAGGCTTCAGACTTTTTGTTGAATTCAAGGGCCTGTAAAGCTGCTGACAGCCCTCATGTCAATGATAGCAAGAAGTGAACCACCAGCTGACTCAGTTCCAAAACAAATAAGCAAATATTATTTTACCAAACATCTTCTGATTGCTTCCACGGCACCCTTTTAAGTCTTCCTTCTAGCGTGGAATGACATCAAATTCATTCATGTGTTGACTGATATTATAAATGAAAAATTGTTACTGTACACAACATCTGACTTCAGGAGAGGAAAATATGACATTACTCAAAAGAAGAAAAAGTGTTTCTGTGGTGTCTCATGACATCAGACAGCTGGATCCCACATTGGATCTTATTATTTCAACCCCATTCAATACACAACATGCATTTTTAACAAAACTTGGATGGTGTTTATAAGGCACTGCCCCATCAGTCTTGCACTTGTGCTGTAAATGACCACAGCCTACAGCTTTTGCATTTTGTGTTTGACAACAGATGCAGTAGTACTTGTTTTTCTCTCATGATCAACATCTGAGGCCTCCGACTACTTGCACGGCTGTGAATGGTAAATGTCACACAATCAAAGGCAACAATCACAATCAGTCATGTAGAAAAAAAAAAGCTGATGTTCAGTTTTTTCTTTCCATGCGAGAAAAGAGGCTGCATGTGTGTGAAGCTAACTGGAACAGATGTAAATCAGGTGTAATCTCAGCAAACGGGCAAGTGAAATGTGGTTTTGCATGTAAATTGGGTTACTCGTCATTGGCTCAAATATTAACTGTAATGGTTTGTGCATGCTCAAACATTTAAAGGTCCAAATGCCTTATCGAAACTCTGTCATAAGCAGATTCCAAGTTTTCAAGAGAAATGATGACGGTAAAAACAGTTACACAAGAGAATGTGTTGCAGTAAAGGTATTCAACATGTCAGATAAATACGTAGTATTTTTTTCTCAAATGTTTTAATGTCTAAGTTGGTGGTCAGTGTCACTGATTTCTAGTTCCAGTGGTAAATAGTCATAATCATCAGAAGAAGGGAGACATATTGTTTGGATCAGAATTAACAGCCCCCTGGATTTTTCTGGAGCTCAGGCAGGCCCACTGGTAGATGTCCAAACCGCAACTTTGAGAGGTTTTCCATTGGAATTCATATCAGTCCTGTCAGGAGGCCTCTAGCCTGGAACCCCAGTGCTTAGCGTCCTGAAGCCTATTTGCAAATCACCTCCTTCACCAGTCGAGTGTAGAATAACACATAGCGGCCAGCCATCTGTCCAAGACCAAGCTCCCTGGGTCGGCTACTGCAAGGAGAAGGGATATGGGGCAGGCCTAAGGAGGGTGTCAAAGCTGGCTAACCAAACCCTATTGATATGAAACCTGTTGCTGCTTTTACATTCACCCACTGGTGTCCCATTTCTCTTATTATGGGTGTTTTTTTGAAGGAAGTGTCCAGAGTTGTTAGCAGTAGAATTTTGTTTTACTGGTTTTTGACATCCGGGTATAATAAAGCAGACCATAGCAGACTTGAGTGTAGTGTCCGTGTTCTAAATTTGCATGATGAATGGTGGCAGTGGCTGAGTGTGACAGGTTGCCTGCTATAATGGGTCCCTGAGGAACCTAATCAGCCATTCCCACTGAACTAAGGATAAATAATAAGCTGGACAACTCTACTCTAAGGGGGTCCAGCCACGAAAGAGCTGACTGATGGCACTTTTGCAAAAAATACTAAGAACTCTAAAGATTTACATTGATAAAAAAAAAGAGAGAGGGAGAGAGCACACAAACCATGACCTCAATTCAGTTTGCAAGTCAACACATGCATGGATTTGCAAGCACAGAAATAGACTTCAGCATAAGGGAAGACAGAATCATGAGTGTAATTATTTAACTGAGAAAAAGATTGCAGTGCTGCGTTGCTTAAAGTATGGCTGCAGTAAACTGCAGAGGAAGGAAGCCAGTTTCTACTGCCCCCAACATATCTAATTAATTCACTTGTCACGTATATCTACAATATGAGCTAATAAAATGAGAAACAGTACAACTGAAAAAAACCATGAAAACTTTTTATTAGCTCATTGGCAAGTGGTTTCTTCTCGCTCGGTGAAACTGAGGTCAAAGCTCTATGGCTGCAGACCCCTTGTACCCCGCCCAGGCAGAAATGAATCTAAACATCCAATCCGCTACAAATTTTGCTCACTTCTTTTTTCAGCTGCACCTTTAGAGGTCACCAAATCCGATCATCTGCCTTGATCTCAACCAATCCCTCGCATCCTCTTGTCACACCACCTGCCACACCAACCTTTTGCACGTCCATGAATTTTCTCTCTGGTTTTCCTTGTTTTCTCTTGCTTGACTAATCTTGCCACTCACAATCTTAGCAAAGGCACAATGAAGCTTCTTCTGACCTTCTCCATGCTTCTCCATCAACACTCTCAAACCAAACATTGCATCTGTACTGCTCTTTCTTGGCATGAAGTCATACTGGTAGTAATAGTTACTACAGCTTCTCACAGCACCCTTGTTCTTGAAAACAGCTACCGGTTTTTTAGATTGTTTCATGTGTGCATGAAACAATCTAAAGAGTTCATTGTCCTCTCCAATAGACAGCTATATACATGTACGTCCACAGGTATGTCATCTAGACCAGTCACCTTTCCATTCTTCATGCTCTTCATGGCTGGCCTCACTTCTTTCATCCTAATCCTCTGCACGTCCTAATTCACTAACTTTCCTCCATCCGTTCTCTTCTCTCTCATTTTCTTCATTCATTAGCTCCTCAACATACTCTTTCCACGTTCTGCACACATTCTCTTCACTCGTGATTACATTTCCATCTCTATCCTTAATCACCCTATCCTGCTGCTCATCCTTTCCATTGCGATCTCTCCTTCTAGCCAATTAATTCAAGTCCGTTTCTCCTTCCTTAGTGTCCGGTCTTGCACACAACTCATCGTGAGCCTTTTCCTTTTCCTTTGCCACCTCTCTGTTTGCTGTATGCCCAGCCTCTAGTACTCCCGTCTACTTTCTTCATCTTCCTGACTATCAAACGTTTTCTTTATCGTCCTCTTCCTTTGAGTACTTTCCTGTATTTCGTCATTCCACCGCTATGTCCACCTGTCATCTCTGCTTGGGCCAGAGAATACACCAAACACCTTCTTGGCAGCATCCCTCACCATTTCATTTCGTTTCCCAGTCATCTGGTAACGCTCCACTCCATCCCAGAGCATGTCTCAAAAGCATACGTCATGTTGGCAGAAGCTTCTGGAGATAAATTGTGACATATAATTGTAAGTGTCCTGTCAACAGTGATTATTATAAATACCCAAATGTCAGGGGAAGAAAATGCACTTTATGATTTGTTGTTCAGCATGAGCAAACAATGTTTTTGCTTTTCAGATAGTAAGGTACACTTCGTCTAAGACCACTATGTAATAGATGTGGGAAAAAACTGGTGGTGGACAAAGCATAGCGATATCTCTTTTTCTGAGACTATGGCTTATTTTACATTAGTTTCTTATATGCTCTAGTCAAGTCAAACATTGATCAACATTTATGTGTCTTCATGCTCTCTAGTTCTACAGCCTTCACCAAAGCATGTATGTGCATATATGTCACTTTCTATTTGAACTGTCAGCAGTCACCCTGCAAGTTATGATGTTCCAGCTCCCATGTACATCTTCAAATGCCAAGTGTGCTTTTGCACCCAATCTTAAACGAGCTTGCCACCAACAGCCTAGGCACTAGAAGATGTAATAGATTATAATATCTTGATTTAACCTTTGAGATACACGGAAAAAACATAGCTGTGACTGAAAGTTACAGATTCTCCATTGACAGTCACCAAGTGGGTGTTTGTTGGTGTTTACATACTGTGATTACTTTGTAATGTTTGATTCATTAGGCCCACATTATGTAATGGAGGAATGAGAAATCAGGAGATCAGTGGAGCCTTTGTTTAAGTGGGGTGGCTGTACTCCAGTGACAAGGCTACACTACGCTAGACAGATGGGAAACCTGCCCAGTTGTAGAGGCTTAGCAATTTGCGTCATGAATCACTCGGTGAAAGAACTTCTGTTTCATGACTCAGATACTGGACAGAAATGCACAATGCTAAGGCAGTCAGATACAAACGGATGACGCATAAGAGTAGTTGCAGGTTGGCTGGCAGACGTAAATAAAATATACACAAATAAAGAGGATTGGAACAAGAAAACAATGACAGAAGAATAAGCCAGTCTGGCAAAACATTAGTTAAGAAGAGCTAGTAAATATATTGAGGGGCTGATTAGGTGGAAACAGGTGAGATGGAAAGTAATGAAGATCAGGTGATCCTACTGGAAGGAAAACAGCTCAAGGGTATTGGCTGGGTTGGAAATAACAATGAAGTAGTGAAGTGAAAAGACAAAGGCACAGCAGAATGACTGAGTGCAAGAAAATCTCAGACTAAGATTCACTAAATTAAGACTCATGCTGCATTCTGAAACTCTATTAATATGACTTAGTTTGGTTCTGATGGGCTGCTTCCTGAGTGGAGTGAGCAGGAGGAACGACACCACTTTTTATCTATGAATACACAAAACTATCACCTGTCATCTTAGTGCAAATTACTACAATCTGTTCTGGCACAAACACAAATGATGGCAAATGAAGATAACAATACATTTTGACTTATCCTGCAGAATGTGCAGCAAATGTTAAAAAACACAAAAAATAACTCGCAAATAACCTCTCAGTGGATATTAGGCAGCATAAACAAAGTCTGTGGTGCATATATCCACAGCATGTCTTTATCCTGTCTTCCTTCTCTCAACCCAACCGGTCGCAGCAGATGGCCCCGCCCCTCCCTGAGCCTGGTTCTGCCAGAGGTTTCTTCCTGTTAAAAGGGAGTTTTTCCTTCCCACTGTCGCCAAAGTGCTTGCTCACAGGGGGTCATGCGATTGTTGGGTTTTTCTCTGTATGTGTTATTGTAGGGTCTACCTTACAATATAAAGCACCTTGAGGCGACTGTTGTTGTGATTTGGCGCTGTGTAAATAAAACTGAATTGAATTGAATATAAGCAAAATAGCCATTCCAGGTAAAGAGCCTCTGGCAACGGCAGCGGTGGCAGTAAATAAGAAACACATCTGCATTCAGATTGGCTCTGAGTATAAAGACCTCAGACTGGCTGCCAAATCACTGTAATTAAATGTGATGTTTGTGGTGAACTGGCTGACAGTTAATACAGCAGAAAGACGTGTGACTTTGTGAATTTTTTCTGGAAGGATATTCAGTCGTTATTAAGAGCGAGTCACTGTGTGGTTACCGTGTCCTGTTACACCCTTCTGAACAGAATCTCATCTGTCACTAAAAATAGTGCTACCTCCATACAGCATTCTCATTCAACTGTGGAAGAGCAGAAAGGGAAGTTACATAGTATGACATAACTGTGACAAAAGCATCCAAATAGTATAAAATAGATGACAAGGCATAAATACAGACAATAAAACAGTTTAAATGAACAAAATAAATTCAAGCAAGCTTGCACATTTGGATCTTCAGCCTTTCTTCAAAGGTACAGTATCACCAGCGTTCACACATCGTAAGGCTAGGGTTTCTTATGGACCTCTTGCAATTGACTCTGTGAATATTAAACTTGTGCCAAGAATCAAGTAAAGAAAGTGTTTTGCAATGCAATACATTAAAAAAAAAAAACTGTCAATAAAACAGAATCTTCCCAGTTTTGTTAACCTATTGATCCCCTATCTCACGAGCGCTGCAGTGGATTAGCAGCCCTGTTGGTTTAAGCGACTGAGGACCTCAGCTATAGCTATCAGCATGTGTTAAATCACCTCAAATCACCCGGGTCAGATGAGTAATTCCTTTTTATCATGCTGCTGCACAGCAATGAGTTTAGAGCCCACACTGGCTCACACACCACTCACCGATAAATATTATCCCATGGAGTCCTTTCCTCTAAGCTTTGAGCTGTACATGTGACGGTCTGAGTGGAAATCCAGCTGTGTGGGGAAGAGCCTGTTGTTTTGACAATACACTACTGGATCTTCCCATCTTGTCTCTTCCTCTGGAACTAATCAATCCTGACATCTCGATATGCACAGACCGCACCTGCTTCCTCCTTCGCCTCCACACAGACACATTTGTGCAGTCATAGTAGAGCTCTACAAAAAATTTGTATTATTCCAGCTTGAGCATTTGGGGAAGAGTTAAGACAAAGTACATTATGTCAGAATAGAATTAAAAAAATGATACCATTTCCTGAGATGTGTGAGTTTCGAAAGCCTCTGGCAGTTCTTTGTTAATAGCGCTCTGTACGTCTTCAGAGGTGGCCATTTTCGGGAGAGGGGGATCTGGGTTGTGTCTCAGACTCCTTTTTTCTGCATACATTGTCCACTTGCACAAGCACACATAACCAGCCATGCAAGATCGCATACACACAGGCGTGAATGTGTGTTCACTGCAGTAGCTGGTAGGAATAAAGTTCGAACATGCAAATGCACTACTGTAGTGGATCAACAACTACTAGTTATTAGTTACAACTGCGCCAAAAATTGGTCCACCCCAAGGATCGGGTCCCCCGACACAAACACAGTAATATAGTGTACGCTGTTAAGTGCCAGGAGGATTGCCAGGATTTATACATCAGGGAAACCAAACAACCTCTGGCTAAGAGGATGGCACAACACAGAAGAGCGACCTCGTCAGGCCAGGACTCTGCAGTCTATTTACACCTACAGGCCAGTGGACACTCTTTCAATGATGAGGACGTACACATCCTGGACAGGGAGGAACGCTGGTTTGAGCGGGGAGTCAAGGAGGCCATTTACGTGAAAAGGGAAAGACCATCTCTGAATGGAGGAGGGGGCCTAAGGGTACATCTGTCACCATCTTACAATGCTGTGATTGCAGCCATTCCCCAACTCTCTGTGAACGGTACTCATGGACATTGATCAGTGGGCTTTGATCAACGGTCTGATCAAGGAACTGACCTCACAGCCCGTTGTTCATTCAGTGGGCTGGTTTCAGTTATTGTGCAAATGTGCTGTTTATAAGGTTGGAAACCTGCAGTCAGCTGAGACTGAAGGAGTCACTT
>VVHJ01041931.1:9535-24441 GCA_015107715.1 Tylochromis polylepis | reverse complement strand
ACAAATTTAGAGTTATGCTGTTTGTACGATCTACTGTACAAATATTAAGCGCCTCGAGGCGACTATTGTTGTGATTTGGCGCTATATAAATAAAATTGAATTGAATTGAATTGAATTGCAGGCTCTTCCTGCCATTCAACTACTGGAAACTGTAGAAACCACAAATAAGTCTTCACTCCAAGAGTTTAGTGCTCTACTGGGATAATATGGTACTATGAGATCTTTAAGCGCTCATATTAAATGTTAAAGATCTCATATTAAAGGTGAGACTTTCAAACCTAAGAACACTGCCAGGCATGGTGTTGGTAGCATCACACTTTAGGGCTGTTTTGCTGCCAGTGGTATTTCCAAATTCTTCTACTTCTACCTCAAATTAACGGGTGATGATTGAAACTTAAACACAATGCCATGTTCCAACACGACAATGACCCAAAACACACATCAAAACTGGTTTTGAAATTAGTAAAGCAGACTAACATTAAGCTTCTAGAAAGGCCTTCCCAAAGTCCCGACCTCAGGGATTATGTTTAAAAGTCTGGGCCGTGCCAGCAAGCCAACTAGTTTAAATGAACTGGTCAAATATCCAGCCACAGTTATGCCAGAAGCTTGCTGATGCCTACCAAAAGAGTCTAGTCAAGGTATTTTGGTAAAGGACATTTAAACAAATATTAGTGGAAGTGTATGCATATACTTGAGCCTGTATGTATACATTTGACCCTGTATGGATTAGAGAAAATTCAAAATAAATTCAAATGTTTGTTTGTGTGTGTTTAAGCATAAAAAAACATTAAAAGCCTCTAATTACCATGATGATGAGTGTATAGAAACTTCTGACCACAACTTTATGTGGCATCCCAAAATTGTACCTATAGTCATCAATCACACATTTAGCCAGCATGTATATCCTTAGGCAGAACAAGGAAGACACAGGCTATATAAATTCAGCCATTTATAGTTGCTATAATAAATATTATGGGCAAAAATCAAATGTTTTGTGAGTAAACTACGATTCCATTGAGAGTTATTTCAACAATAATAAGCAATGCAGGTTTAACATGGCTATTTATTTACAATAACAGAATAAATCAGTCAGTTTTCACAAAAAATTATATTTCAAAGTCAATCTGTGTCTTCAGGATATGTGCAAGTTGGCTTACACTAATGAAAAACGCTTATAACTATAGTGTATTGACAGAGGAAGTTTTTTTTTCTATTTTATATCAGTTTATAAAATAAGACTCGGGCTTCAGAGGACCACACCCATCTAAAGTCTAAACAGTTGAGAAAATGTGGATGCCGTTGAGGAACATCTTTATGAGTTACTTGTAAAGCAATGAAGGCAGTTAAAATGTTCATTGCCAACACACAAAATCAAATGAAAGGGTGCTAATTTGTGATGAAAATCATTTGAAATATGAAAATACAGCATGTTTTTTCATGTCTGAAGTCTTCACTATTTAACACACAATCAATGGATGCCATATCCACAGTATGAGGGAAAAAATAAAGGCAAAAACCTTTCTTTCACAAACTGTTGCCAAATTGCACAAAATACTAACAATTAGTTTCATTTTCTTGCTGAAAAGGTTGTCCGTCTTCTCTCGTTAAAGACAGATATAAACTTCCATCTGTGTCTGTAATTACGTCTGCTTGTCTGTGGAACTGCAGCCAACCTGAACAAATAGAATAACTATCGTTAATCGAATAACAAACATGTCTGACATTCTGACAAGTGAAAGGTATTTTCAGCTCTCAGCTATGACTGATTCACCCTCAATCAGGTGTAGCCTAGACTATTGGCTCCATCTTATCAGCATCAGCTAGGACGCAGATGTTGTTTTTAACAGCATGGAGGCTTCTTTCCTGCTTGTGTGGGCTACTTACAAGAGGCTTGCTCAGGCTCTGGATAAGGCTTCATACATACAGGAGGGAATTCTCCAAACACGGCAACCATCACCTGCAGAAGGCTCATTAGGTCACACTCACCCTAATAACAGAAGGAAAGGGTCACTTTCATGTGCTCTGGCTGTAGAGTTATGCAACCACATTGTGCCAGTGCCAGCGAAATCGACCCCTAACCCACATGCAGCTTTGTCAAAAACAACTATTGCTTCAATTCTCACATTCTTCCACTCTTGCAGGTAAGGCAGCATGACTTCACCATTGCCGGAGACATACTTTCCGCTGAGGATCATCATCTCTTGTGTGGGTCTGATATAGCAAATGGGAGCGGTTTGGGGGAAGGTTTCCTCAATCCACAGGCCAATGGGAATGTTATATGTCATATCTTATATAATGGCAAAGAGAAATATATAAAAATCAGAGAGATTCTTAACCTTCCCTGACATTCATATTTTTTATTTGAAATTATTCTGTTTTCAAAGAGAACAAAATGGAAAGTTAATGTTAGTACTGTTAATCGTGGCAGGAATGGTTCCAGTTAGAGTCATCAAGTTCTTTGTGGTTCCATCATTGTAAACTGTACACAACACAGCAAAGGCAGTGTCCGTTACAATACAGCGTTCACTTTTCCACCATGTTAACAAAGTTCAACAGCATTGGACTGTGAACCTTACCATATTTATCCATCACGGGCACGAGGTTTCTGAAGTAAGTTAATGCCACTTTTATTTCATGAGCCACATACTTCCGAAGATATATCTTCAAAATGTAAAATAAGAAAAATAAAAAGGAAAAGAGAATAAAAGAAAAGAATAAAAAAAAAGGTAAAGATCAAACACTGGAGAAATCTGTACATGAAACTACAGCCACTGATCCAGCAATAAATGAAACATTCCTTACCTTAGGAAGCATTTTCCTAATCGTATCTTCACTGTATGGCATGATTGAAGTTTCCCTGAGAAGGAAATGCCACCTTGTATTTTTTTTTTTTTAAATCAGTAACACTCTGTGTGACTGTGTCAGACCTGTGACTGTCTGCCTGTCGTGGCTTTTCGAGAACCTCTTATCTTTTATGACCCTTGCAAGCCAGGAAGAGAGAGTATGCAAATCTTCTGTGCTGAAAACCAATACCTAAGCTACATGGCTTAAAGACAAGGCATAGAAACATGACATGACTTGCGTCACGCGTCGCTATTAGATTACTCTGCTAATCTTCTAACATGTGTCTTGCTTTTCGCTTCCTGATTTAGTGATGACACTAACTTATCGCTGTCAAATAAATCATTTCATTCATACCATGTGGGTGACTATGGCACAGTCAACACCAATAGTGACAGAATACAAATATGTTCCAAATGCTCTGCTTTAGTTGAGCTAGCACATTCTTGCGAATTTAATATCACAGTTACCTTTTACTCATGTAAAACTGAGAAATATGTAATACACTTCAGTGATTTTCTTATAGTGTACAATGTTCCTTGTTTAGTTCTTCTTTTTCAGATGCAGGAAGTGACTGAAACACACAAACCCGACCTACTATTCTTGACATCAATCAAACTTTTTTTTCCTTTTAAAGACACGGGCTTCTCACAGGTAACACTGTGTGGTGACCAAAGGGGTCACCGCCCAGTTTTCAATAATTAATGTAGGGACCTATCGCTTGCTATCGCTATAGATTTAATGTGTAATATCTAGTTTTTAAAACCCTTCAGGAGGGTTAGATGTTAGAAGAAATTAAAATATTACACCTACGTTCAGTTGTGCAATATTAAACTTGTTGTGACTGCAGTGTTTTATGGTATAAGTCATGTGTAAACACAGGGTTTATGATTGTCCTTTGAACCCCTTATCAGAGCTGTATTTTCTCATGCTGTTGTACATTAGGACTCTTCCTTATAAGCAGTTAAATATAAAGCATTTGTCAAGAATATCTATATATGTCATCAGCTGTCATGATAAGAAAACAGTAATAGTTACTTTTGTTTTGTCTTTTTAAACCAATAGCTGTCGCAGTCCTTCAACTTCACGGCAGAATACACATAGTAGCCTGCAGGGGGAAGCAAATCTCAAACTTAAGAACAAATGTTTGGTGGAGTGGACCAAAGCAGTTTGATCTTGACATCTTTATTCCTGTCCTGCAATACATTTGCCACATTTTCAAAGAGTAAATACATCTTAAATAGCTAAACAGTTGACATTTTCACAAAATCCATCCACGCGCCCATTCCACAGTTTGCAAGGGGACAAACGAGCCCTTGAGCCCACCGAATCCTTGTGCAAAAGCCCCAATGGTCCTGAAAGTCTTTGTCATGCTCGCCAGGTTTTCAGACATGTATACTGGTGGTTCACTGGCTGAGTATTGCGACAACATGATGCTTTTTCTAATGCAATGGTAATCTGAATGCATAGATTTGTGAAATTCTGTGGTATTATTATATCACGGATGTACTGTTTAAAGATTAACAAGGATACCACAAGGACTGTAATCACATACTACGAACTCCACGCTCCTTTTCAATTAAAACGTCTGAGTACAGTGGATGAAAAATAAAAGCTGGGTACAACACGGCCAAAAGTAGGGCCCCTAGGATTATCCCTCAAATAACGTAAGCAATATAAATTGTAAAATCGAGGCTTCTTTCAAACAGTATCAAGAGACTCAAACACATTCACAGTTCATATCCTTCCTCCAAGCAGAGAAAAGAACACAAAACCTGACCACCACCATCCAGACAGTAATTAGACTGCTCATATTTCTGTAAGCAATGGTGGGAGTGAAAGAGAGTTAATTGATTTTGTACATGTAAATTAAGTCAAAAAATAAAAACACTGTTTCCTTTAAAAGAAGGACAATGGCCAGATAAAGGTTTTTTTTATGTGTCACAGACGACATCAGAGGTTTGCATTTGAAGCAACAGACTTGTAGTGTTTAGGACTCAGTACATTTCAACACATGCCCAATTCGGTGAACTACTATAATCTAGATATAATCTGTGCTAAATGCAACAATTTAGTCAAATCACTATCACATGTTCCAATGTAATGGAACTGAAATGTCATGAATATTTGATTATGACAAATTGGCTTATGCTGGGTTCTCTCTAAAGCTCATTACTACAAAAAAGCCCGTGTGTGTAGTGTTTTTAGGGACCTGTCTTTCAAATTCTGTACAGCGCATGTCTAAAGTCAACACACTCGTGTATTTTTTTTTTTTCACACATAGTTAAACAAACAAACAAACAATACAGCAAACTGAACAGATGACCGTCTCTGGTAGATCTTGCTGCACACATGAGGTACGAACTAGCTAACAGATAAGGCGAAGTAAACACAGATCAGTCTTTTTATTCCGGCAGCAAATTAATCCGGTTACAGAGCGCACAAGCCTGTCTGTAATAAGAAACACAAAGCAATGCACTCCCACATCCCACTCCTAACACCTGTGACACACAGTAGTCCCAGATATACAGTAAATATGGTTCTGACATGACTAGCACCTGACTCGATATTGTTCCTTTGAAAAGCTGAAAGTGGCAGATAAAGCAGAGCAGTGTGAGGATAGTCTGGTGTGTGGAAAAACTGAAGTTTTACTCTGAGGCAGGACTTGTGCATTACACTTTGCAAAAACTAACTCATGACATCCCTTAACCCTGGTTTCCTGGACTGATAGATATCCTCCGGGACACCAATTCCTGAGCCTTATTGTCCACAAGGAGTGATTCTTGCAATCTAAAAATAGCTGTTGTACACCATACAGCTACTGAAATGAAATGCAGGGACTTTTTTTTTTTTTTTTTAAATCAACTCGCTGTCAACTTTAAGGTATTTATCCCATTCTACAGGCAACCTATCGTGCTTTCGCAACTGCAAAGATAACAACAACTACATTTTCATGCACTGTACCTCTCCTTCTTAAACAAAAAGTAAAGCAGAAAAATAAGTAGTCGTGACAGAGGGTTTATTCCCAATACTTTGTAATTTGGAAAGTAAATTATTCTATTGCACCAGAATCTACGTACACTAACCATTACTATTATTATTCCACAAGACGACTCGCAATGAAACATCTGTAAAGAGAGAAGGCAGCTGGTAAGCCATCTATCTAGAAATTTTCCATTCAGATCTAGTCCGAAAGGATCTTCAACTATCTCAGGCAGGTCAACAAAAACGTCAAACCGGGTGCCAGCTGAAATAAGCACTTTCAAAACTGCCAATCACAAATAAATGTTCTATATCATATACAAAAATCAAAGATTTTTTTTTGTTTTGTTTTTTTACAGGTAGGCTAATTGTTAAACAACAAAAAATACAGGCTTTCCCATGTCAGCATCCACCCCCTGTATCCAGTAGAGCGAAGGGATTTCATTGCCATTCAAAAGAAACCAAAGGCAGGTAGGGTGAAGCGGGAATGGGATGGGTTAGCATGAGAGGTGTTGGGTTAACTAAAAGTCATTTCCAGTCCTTTCCACTGAAGTCAGTCATTCCTTCCAGCAGTTAGGGTTGGGGAGTGGAATTAGGCTTTCAAGGAGGGTGGAGGTGAGATACCCGCCCCCCCCCCAAAATAACCAGTGTCGAGACTGAAAACAATAAGTTAGCAGGAAAGCTGTGGAGCTACCCAGCGATGCCACGTTGCAGCTGACAAAGAGTCATTAGTGGTGTTGCTCACAGGTCGATGTGGACCAACAAAAAAAGATGGGGCCGGACCAGGCTAGTTCCTCTAGCCACTTAGGCAACAGTCCAATATTCCCCTTTCCATACAAGTCTATAGTTCAGTCAGCCCTGATGGTTTCTGTCGGGGCTTTTGTTTCAGTCGTCCTCTTTTGTTGGAAAAGTGTTTGTTTTCATCATTGGGTTGTTTCATCTTTCAGTCCTTAAGTCCATGCTGCCACTTCGCGCTGTAGCGTTTCTCAACATGTAGCAGTGAGCTGGGCAAAGGAAATGACACAAGATATAATTAAAGTTTTAAACCCAAATTGTTTCAAATTTGCTTTTTTTTTTTTTTACAATGAGCATCATCTACACAGAGTCACAGGTGGTCAACAAATTAATGGTGAAACCAACAGAACAGCGATATCAAACTCATTTTCCGTACAGCCCACTTTGACCTAAAGTGGGCCAGACCAGTGAAGCACCCCCTTCTGTCACTGCAAGAAAGAAAGTACTGTTTACGCAGCATGTCTCAGTTTCTCTGCATGATAAAGAAATAATTCTATAGTAAATGGAAGAAATCTGTCAGCACGGCTCTTTGGGACTAAATTATAAGTAATAAATGTGTTAAATTACAGAAAAAGTAGCTCGTCGCCTTACTTAAGTGTTTCTTTCTTCTTCTTTTTTTTTAACTGTAAAAGAACTATCTACAATAGAATTTTATATCGTAGATGGTTAAAAATCATAAACATTTTGTTATTTAAATGTTCATCTATTTCTTAATTACTTTGGTGTAATATGAATGACCCTGAAGTTGTTGTTTTTTTTAAATCAGAAGGAAAAATAATAAAACTTCAAAATCGATGCCCTTCTTTACATTTTCCAAAGCCGTCCAGTGGGCCAGATTGAAGTCTTTGGTGGGTCAATTCTGGCCCCCGGGCTGTATTTTTGACACCCCTGCAATAGAGCTTTGGGCTACCATGTGCTTTGATCTCTCAGGCTCTGGAGCTCTACTGGAGGGACATGCTCCCAAAATTTGTGTTTTGACTATGGTACCATCTAACATATCAGTCCAAAATCTTCCTTACATGTTCAGTTACAATAGCATATAACATCATTTTCATACTCATCAATCAGTGACTGCTTTGTCAGCCTGGAAGAGGCCGCCCACCCTCACAGGATAAAGGTGAACAACTTTGTATTAACTTGTAATGAGATGTCCCTTTAAAGGTAAACCCTCCCCAAAGCTTACAGTCACAATTTAGCATTTCAAACTGATTTGGTGACCATTACTGTGTATATCATTTCTCACCTGGATCACGACACCACACAGCGACAGCTCATACAGTCTTGACCACTCTCATCGGGCGGGTTCAACTTCCTCAACTTATGCTGCCTGATCTCTCTAACCAGTGTGTAGAAGGCGTCCTCTACGCCCTGTAAACACACACAAACACACAAAGATGTTACAGAAAAATCCAGCCACTTAAAATGCTCCCTTTCGAGTCAAGTATATTAAACCTTTTAGGTGTGCTCACCAGTTGGCAACATTACCACGACAACCTTAATCATTGCGAGCGCTGACAATTATTAAATATATCGTCAAGAAATCATGATGACTAAAAAGACTGCATTACTTTACTCCTTGCATTTCCTTTTGAGTGACAGATATTCTGCAGGTGTAGCGATGAATGCGAGTATGTATGTACCTACATAATGTGTCACAGTGAGTCACAGACAGTGGGAGCTCTGAGGCAACTGGTCCTTATGAGCCCTTTCAAATACTGTAGTTCTGTTCTCAAGCCAAGGTAACCTGGCTATGAGTCACTGCCTGCAGCATAATAAAATGTTCCCAGCAACACAAATCACATCATAGCGCACGGTCTGCTGTAAGATGTGCGTGAATATTTTTGCAAAATGTGAAATTACAGCGCCTAAATAAGAACACTGGTATAACCTGCAGATAACAAAATGATGCAGCAAAATTAGGATACGAGGAATGTTAAAGATTCAAACGCCAATAAAAGAGGCAGGACAAGAGAAAAGTATTCTTCTGCGGAAAAACTTTATGTTGCTCTTTACTTCACGTAAACTGCTTACCTGTCGTGTTTTGGCAGAGGTCTCAATGTAGGGGATGCCATAGGAGCGAGCGAGCTCTTGGGCTTGCCTCGTGTCCACCGTGCGTGCAGGGAGGTCACATTTGTTTCCCACAAGCACCATGGGAACATCATCGGAGTCCTTAACACGTTTAATCTGTTCTCTGCGTTGTAAAACAAGAAAATTGCAAATTTAGTTTATTTATTTCATTGTATTTTTTTTTGTTCCTTGACACATCCAAGCACTTTATTTAGCCACAGTTACATGTCTGTTGGCTGAGATCCTCCCAGCACCATCAACAGCAGCTCCACCCCTGGAGAACCAACCACCCAGGGAACTTTAGGACCCAGAGGAAGAGCCAGTGCCTACCGGTGCTGGGCTGTGCTGCACTGCTGAAGGAAGGAGGGAGGGAGGGTGGGTGGACAACAGGCAGGCGGCAAACAGCATTACCTCATCACTACAGCAGCAAGTGCCAAACGCCATGCAGCCAGGGGGGACTGAGTGAGAGGAGAGGGTCAGATCACTCCATCAGCTCAGCCTTTCTTCTCAATCAGCCCCAGTACAGCCTAACAGTACAGTCAACCAAACCCATCTGCAGTCAATACTGCTAATGGTAATTATGACCACACTTGCTCTGAGTTTTGATGTCACAGCAAACAAGTTACCCTATTCAAACCGCCGACTGTATATCTGCTGGTGAGGCGAGTGCCTAAAGTTTAGCTTTAATGAGTTGTGGATTGTTCTTTAGGTGGCGTTTTTGTGCATGGTATAACACTGCTCTGCCATGTAGTGCCAGTCAGCACTGATAGTTGGGGGGGGTTGGTTTTTATTTTTTGTCACAAACGATTGTTGCCTGTAAATACAGGCAGCAGATGTATAGATGACTCAAACTGGGCACTGAGCCGAAGTGCACTGCATGCCTTCACAGGTAGCAGTATGGTTTAAGAGCAGTTATGTTAAAGCAGTGTCCACAACAGGCCAAACAAATGTGTCTTTAGTACATTTACACACTCTGGAAAACAGTGGCTTAAAGTGTAGCCTCATGCAAGACCAGCAAGTGGGTGCCTAATGTGATGAGAAAGACAAAATGTGGCAAAGAGAGAAAACACTTCCAGCTGAAACTCTCACCCCCCCCTCGGCTTCTCCTTCCCTGTCCTTGGGAGCGCTACCTCTCCCTGCTCCTCTAATTGAGTCAGGATCGATTTCATTGGCATCGTGCTGTAAGCCTCCAGTTGGGAGCTAAGCTTTCTTTAGCCGTGTTAAACGCTACAGCATGACATCACCAACTACTGCAGAGAGCTGGCACAAACGTATATAAAGCCCTTTTCCTGCAGACCCCGCGTGAGTCCCTGTAACACACACTGCATATGCACATCCAGAGAAGCTAACAGACATGATTTAGCATCGAAGCTCCACCCCAACGGGCCTACGGTCTGGCCAGGAAATACAGAGGTGCACATTTTCCAGTTCTCTTTCTTTGCATTACTCTTAGACACACCTATACTGGTGAATGTCCTCAAAAGACTTGGTATTGTTGATGGCGAAGACACACAGGAAGCCCTCCCCCGTCCTCATGTACTGATCCCTCATGGCGCTGTACTCCTCTTGACCTGCAGTGTCCAGGATGTCCAACAGGCAGGTCTCCCCGTCTATCACAACCTGCTTCCTGTATGAGTCCTACAGAAAAAGACAAACTTGCACTTTTAGAGAAGTGCTAAAGACATCGCACAAAACTGATGGTTCAGGTGGGCTTTAATGTAACCGGTGGTCCATTACACATTCTTACCCTGGGTCACTCAGGGGAAAGAAGTATACTATAGGGACACTATGTCAATGACTGAATGTTGATTGACTGTAATCAACTTAGGTTACTTTGTTAAATTCCCTGCTCACTTTCAGGTCAAATGAAAATCAAGAGATCAGAGGAGCAGGGTATCAGAGCCAATGTTTAGCCTTCCAACATGCAGTCACAAAAACATGGGAGTGCTGTCCCTTTGTTTGTTAGAGCATAGGGGCCAGGAATGCAAATACACAAAAAGGACATTGTCTGGCCAGAGGCAGGCGTGGTGAGAAAGAGAGGGATAGAGTGGAGACAGAGAGGGAGAAAAAGGGGAGAAAAGACATGAGAAGACATTCTCACTGGCCTTCCTCTTCGCTTGCAATATATTCCAGTGTCTTTTTTTTTTCAGGAAAATATTGAGTAAAAGGTGGAGAAAATGCTTTTCACTTTTCTGAAATTATGGATTTCTTTCAAGCCTTGTCATTTGGAGGATTGCCACAGCAGTTAATTAATTAAAGTAACTTGGTTTAGACTGTGGACTTGGACATTTATATAAAACATCTAATTACGCAAAGACTGCACATCAACCATTTTAAAGAGTGTTGCAGAAGCACACAACAGTTCAAGGGGAAATACTTCATCTAAAGATAACTGCCACAGGAATAATGCACAGAGCACGTAGAAGCACGTCATACCTCTATGGTGGGGTCATATTCATCCACGAAGTGGTTCTGGATCAGCTGGATGGTAAGTGCACTCTTGCCCACACCTCCAGCTCCCACCACCACCAGCTTATACTCCGTCATGTTTGCAGCTGCAGCTCAACCACACACTCACACACGCACACCGCTGCTGGAGAGAGGAAAAGGTGCAGGTTAGTACAATGACCAAAATAAACATGACACACAGTTTTGACAAGCACGTGTCAAGATTGACGTGCCCTCAATCTGTGGTACAGACGAAACATACGACAATACCATTAATGCCCACTGGTGAGAAACATGAGTGGTTGTGTGTGCATGCAGTGGGGGCTGTAGTTGAGACCCTCAAAGGGGAATGTGAAAAATGTGCTGAAGGTACTCAATGTTCCAGTCCTCTCCCGCTCAGTGTTAGCAGCAAAAAGTGTGCATGAGAGGGAGCAAGAGAGAAAAAGGAGGGGCATCACACTGGCAGATAGATCCATATCACTCAGGGTTTAGATTACTCAGGTCCACCTCTGAACATACAGGGACAGTGACCCAAAAATAAATAAATACTAATAAGATCAAATGGAGCGAATAGTAGAACATTCTTAATAACATAATTATAAAAATATATTTAAATCTCTTCCACTGTTTCATTTTAACAATGAGGTAAATCACCATCTACAAGACTGTTGTTATGAAGGATTTCTTGCTGAGTCACTCTACAGCGATCCATCCAGGAGGGTTACGATTTTATGACCCCCAGGTGTGCCTGCAGTTGCCCCCTACGCTCCACTTAATAGGTCTAGTCGATGTAACATGGTCAAGTTGACCATAAATCAAGCCACGTTATTAAAAAAAACATGCAAGTCTCTTGCGGAAACATGCACAATATCCATTTTCTGTTACTTGAAACGCACGCAATCAAACTTACATAAATTTAGGAGAAATTATTAAACTTACTCCGTTTCAAAAGCTGGGAGAAAAACCAAGTTATCCAAGTATTAATGAGATATTTTTCCAGTGTAATAGACATTTCTTTGTGTTTCGACAGATAAAAAGCAGACAGATATGCATAGATTTTCTTATTTTATTTTTGTTTTAGTCTAGATGTGCTTAAAAATTTGGGGGAAATTTGCGTATATATCAATTTTGCTAATTTCACCACCAAACCAGCTGAAGCCGCAAATGTTCATGTACAGACACAAGCCAGTACAAAGACACGTACACGCAGGTCATCATCACCCACCACAGCATTGCTGGCCAGTAAAATTCCAGTGTTAAAGAGAAAGTAGTCATATGGCTTTTTTCTGTTATGTTCTGTGGCAAAGTGTGACTCATTGTACGGACAGTTGACCGCAAACTCAGCAAATATGCAACCTAAAAATGACCTAATATCTGCTGAGTAGAAGACATGATCAGTCAGAGTTATGATAGACTGATATGAACTTGTTGTGCTGGTTTTATAACATTAAATCAGCTACAAATCTATGACTAACCACAAGAAAAGTGTGCTGGAGGCCCATGGTAACCACAGGACTCTACTATGGATACAGTTTGACACTGTACTAATAATGAGTGGAATAATAATGATGTCATATCTGGTTAAAGACCTAAGAGGAAAGCAACTGGGAACAGTTATAAACGACAGAAAGCCATGGCTTTTAATAGAAGCATAGTTTCACTTTCTCTTTGACAATTTCGACCAACAACCTCTAGATGCCACCTCCATGTCAAAGATCTGTTTTTAACTACTATCAAACAGCAAAGGCTCAGTTGCCGTAATTGTACTATACAATGAATTTAAAGTGTATATATAATATGGTTTTCCTTATTTCCTATCATATATGTAGTTCATATTAAACGTGGTCAAAGTTAAAAAATGAGGCTTGTGAATCTCTGGCTTCAAACTGCTCAAAACACTCCTCAAAATGCCTTATTATAATCAGTGAGAGGGGATATCCTTAATATGGTTATATCAGACACACAGTTCTCTGACCTGCTGATCAAACACTGTGTTTGGGACGAGCACACAATCTGAAGAAAACTGGCTTAAAAGGGAGGGTGACCTTAAAGGGAGAGCAGCTAAAACAAGCTTGTTTCAGACAGGGGGTGACAAACTCAGGGGCTGGATGAGATAAATAAGACTCATTTTGAACTGCGAGTAATGCAAAGCAACTCTAATAAATATTCAAGGTGAAAATCAGTATATTATAGGTCCTCCTAAACAAAACAGTTAACTATTAACACTAACTTAAAAATGACATCAGAGTAGCATTACGCTGTCACACTTGTTATCTGCATGTGTACCACCCTAGCACCCGGTGTAACCCTAAATCTCGCTTCCTCAAAAGTTTTAACTCATGTCTCAAATTACCGATGAAGACATTTAGCATAAAAGACAGGCACATGTGGGTTAAACGTCTCCACATGCTCATTAATAGTGTCTCACTTTGCTGAATGGTCCTGAAGAGGAAAATCATTAACCTGCACCACCTGCTGCAGTGTATAATCAATCTGTCAGGATTTCATGAGCAGCACAGTTCACATACGCTCTTTTACCTTCCGCAGGGAACCGTGTGTCATCCCTCATATAAAATGCACTCTGTGTTATAGCCGCTACACAAACTACTTGCGCACTTAAGAGTGTAAACATCAGGGCTTCAGTTGACCTGAGCAGTAAACACTCACGCCCTCTCTCCTGTGCTTTGACTCCCAAAGGAATTCAAGTACAAGAGAGAGCTGGGGGTGAATCTTGAACTCTAACTGCATAAAGAGAGAAGTAACAGGTGGCCTGTCATAAACACAGCCTGTGGTCAGTTCAATAACCGGACAAGACACAGGATTTCAAAAGCAAATGAAACATATAAGGCTAATTTAGCTGTGGAGAGGAAAAAAATAACAGACGTTCTATATTTGTCTCTGGGTGTGGTGTTGTATTAATAGAATCTGCATGCATCTCAGAAAGAAAAAAAAAAAGTCCTGTTTGGGTTATTTGTGTCTGAGGCTGTATGCGCCTGAGCTGTTAGGGCAAACTAAGATTAACCAAGACTGCAATAATGTTAATGATTGAGAGACAACCAGACTTGCCAAGCTGAGGACACAGTCATTTAACGCACACACTCCCGCATCCCGTAAGCCACTGCTTCACCTTAATGGAACAGGTAGCTCTGAGCACCATCACCGTTACCAACAATGACCTCCTTGTCAAAACACCCTCGCTGATTTAATTCTGAAACGCAACAGGAAGGGAATTATACTGACCCCTGAAACTTGTGGTTAAACATTTAGTTTCCTTTTGCCTCAGTGTAAATAAATCAAGCCTGGTACACACTGCAGCCTGCCCTGGCTGGACTACAGAGTCTGGTGGAGTAGCAGAGCCAGTCTAGCTCCTTAGAGCCCCCTCTAACTAAATAAACAGCAGCTGTGTGGAGAACAGAGACTTGCGCGGGGTAGGCAGACGCTGGAACACCTTTGGCTGCTAAAGCTCCAGACAGGGCAAAGGATCAACATTAATAGACTCATCGGCAGCTATTTCACGTTTAGTGTGGGCGCAGGATAAAATGTTAAACTATAGACAAGTCATTTGGATCAAAGATTTGATAGGATATGCCATCACACAGGATGAAACACTTGATGACTACAGCTGAATACTCAACCATACTGTTGGTCAGCTGTTCCACATATTCGCTCTGTTTTGTCATATATAAACATTATTGTTAATCAGAGATTAATCAGATGCCACAGGCCTCACCGGTGAGCACTTGTACATCTTATGTTCACTTGCTGCCTCACAA
>VVHJ01041927.1:12319-27628 GCA_015107715.1 Tylochromis polylepis | reverse complement strand
GGTGAGGATTTAAATTCAGATGGTGTCTGAGTACATTGCAGCTCAGGGCCCGGGTTAGGTTGCACATTACCAGATAAGAGCAGTAGTAAGACAATCAGAAGTCTCTGCTTTGTAACATTACTTACTGAATTTGACTTGTGAAATCTTGAAACTAAGCAGAATGTTTCATAACTAACTTTGTAATCATACAAAGCAAGAAGGTTTTGAAGATGAGGTAAATCTTTGAGTAGATCAAATGATAAATTCATGTCCTGTTCCAAATACATTGGAGATTGTACAGGATGCACAGCAGCAATGATGCATGTAGACCTGGGGACCATGTCTCACAGACTGAGCACACTGTTAAATGTGCTCGCCCTGGTGTTACGTAGATGGCCTCAGCCAGCAGCACTCACCCTGGTGTGATGCAGATGGGTCCAGCCAGCAGCACAGGCCCTGGTGTGGCGTAGATGGTTTCTGTTAGCAGCAGAGGCCCTGGTGTGGTGCAGACGACTTCTGGTAGTAGCAGAGGCCCCCCAAAATAGGCCACTTTCCAAAAAATTTACAGAATAATTTAAATAACCCTTAAAAACCTTGTTGGAAAAAACTAAAATCCTGTCCATAAATTCAAAGGAGACATTCAACAAGAAGACATGCTGCTGCCATCTTTCTTGTTGATATTAAAATCACTGCGCTGTGCTAATTTTCTGCTTTTAAATTCAGATAAAACTGAGGTTATCATACTCAGCCCTAAAAATATTAGAAATATGGTATCTAACCAGATACTTACTCTGGATGGCATTGCCTTGGCCTACAGTAACACTCCACTGAATTCTGGAATCATTTTTGACCAGGATGTCTTTCAATGTGCACAATAAACAAAGATGTAGGGTTGGTTTCTTCCATTTGCGCAATATTTCTAAAATTAGAAACATCCTGTCTCAGAGTGATGCTGAAAAACTAGTTCATGCATTTATTACTTCTAGGCATGAGTACTGTAATTCATTATTATCAGGATGTCCTAAAAACTCTCTGATAAGCCTGCAGTTGATCCAAAATGTTGCAGCAAGAATTCTTACTAGAGGACTAGAAAGAGATGCATATTTCTCCTGTATTGGCTCATCTTCACTGGCTCCCTGTTAAATCCACAATTGAATTTAAAATCCTTCTCATCACATACAAGGTCTAGAATAATCAGGCCCCATCTTATTTTCTTATTTTAGACCTTACAGTACCATATCACCCCATTAGAGTACTTGACTCTCAGACTGCAATAGGTGTAGGCTGCTGGGAGCTTCCCATGATGAAAGTGCTTCTTTTTCACTCACTATGTGTTTATACACCACTCTGCATTTTATCCTTAATTAATCTTAATCTCTGACTCTTGTCTTCCTCCTTTCATCCCAACCGGTTGTGCCATATGGCCGCCCCTCCCTAAGCCTGGTTCTGCTAGAAGTTTCTTCCTGTTGAAAGGATGCTTTTCTTTCCCATTGTTGCCAACGTGCTTGTTAAAAGGGGATTATGTGATTGTTGGGGATTTCTCTGTTTTCTTTGTATTATTGTAGGGTCTTTACCTTACAATATTAAGTGCCTTAAGGCGATTGTTATTGTGACTTGCCGCAACATGAATAAAATTGAATTGAATTAACCAAGCTGCCTTTGGTCAAGACACTCAACCTTCAGTAGCCAGTTGTTATAGTGGAATGAATGGAACATTTCCATATATACATCACAGAAAAAACAAAACAGAATGCCTTTATTGTCACCGCACAAATGTAAAATGAAATTATAGTGCAACTATGCAGTTATAGTGTCAGTGGTACAGAAAATTGAAAATGTAACACAAAGTATTTAATATTCCTCTAAGTAATGACAAAGTTTGACTCCACTGTAGTAAGGTTGATTGGAAAGTCCCACTGCTGCAAACACATCTGGACAGGTATGTCTCCTGAGTCAACAAACATACAGAGAGTTGCACATTTTCATTTGGCCCAACAGCTGTTCTACTGCGCTGGAACTCCCTGGTAGCCATTGCATTATTACACTCGTATTAATGTAATATTATTAAATGTTGTCAGATGTCCTCAAACATCTGAGTCCAACAACTTATACATGCCTCATAACATATGTTCCTTTTGGCAGGGCCAGATAGTGGCCAAGTCCAGCGAGATCTACTGCAGAGTCACGAGGTTGGAACTGTTTATTTGTTGGGATGTGGTGGAGTTGTGGTGGTTGGGACAATGAATCACTGGGCGTATTTATTATCCATCCTCCAGCTCTGGCTCAATCTTGCATCCCCTAGATCAGGGAAAATAATGGCCTCCATAACCTTGGATTTTCATGGCTACTGAGAGCTCCTTCTTTCCCCCTCCCCTCTCTGCTATCTTTTCATTACAGATCTATAAGAAGACACAGATCAAATAGAAAACAGAAAATGAACGTGTGAGTGCACCATTGCACAGATACTCCCAGTTGGTTTGAGGCAGTATTTCTCTGCACATTAGGGCTACAAGAAGAGGCATCCTCAATTGATTGGGAGCAAATGAAGGAGGGATATGAGAAAGGGATCACTCCAGTGTGGATTTGGTTGTAGGAAACAAACAACATATGGCCGACTTACTTCCTTAAATACAAGGCCAGTTGAGTACAAGAGTATCATGATCTGTCCCAGTTTCTGAATTTATTACAGCTTATAAATCCCAGTCAAAGTGAGCATTTATACATTTATACTACAATGTCAACTTAAATAACTACTGAATCCAGAATGTCCGAGGAGGATTTCCTCTAACTGAATCTCTGACAAGGTGTTTACTGTGCACCACCTTGAAACACTAGAGCTCTAATGATGAAAAACAGTCCAATGAAATTCTTAAAAGAGATTTTGCAGGTTTATCGACTTACAGCTATTTAATAATTCTTCTTCTTCTTATTTTGTCAGATACCCGAAGGCACCTTCTGTGGTCTGGCAGATTAGAGACCGTGGTGGGTCAGAGTTGTTTTTGCAAAAAGCAAAGGACCAAGGGTATGTAAGGGATGGTTATGTTTTTCCTCATGACTGTATATCTTGATACTTGCACAGTAGAGACTCTGAGACAGACTGAACACATAAAAAATTTAGATTTGTGCAATCTTTTCTAAACAGTAGATAGAAAGAAAGGACGTTTTCACACTTATAGTTCATTTACTCTGCTCCAGATCAGTTGATCAGTTTGTAAACTTGGTTTTTTCTCTGTGTGAAAATAAACCAAACCATATGAAAAGCTCCAAGTGAACTCCAAGTGAACCAAAATGAATCACCACAAACCACTTGAGAATGTTCAGTCACCTCATTGGCCAGATGCTCTCGAATGCAATTACAGTGTTCACACCTGCACCAAGTTCGAAAACGAAACAGAGTTCAGTTTAAACTGATGAAACACCTGAGTTGTGAAAACACCTTAAGTCTCTTGTTTCTCTCTGCTGCACCTGCTTGCTGTTCTTCAAAATGTATGTGTTTAATACTTAAAAATGTTAAGAAAAGAAGCCATTAGCATCAGCAGAATGTCTCAAAGGGCATGTAAAGTTAGAATATTTTAACATAAAAATCTATTCTTACTCTGATTAGTATTCAGGCCAGAAATTGTTAGCCAGTCAGTCTGACTCATTAACTCATTGACTCACCAGTCAGGGGTCCCTCAAATGTTTTCAGGCCACTGACTGTTTGGACCTTGAGAGAATGTCCAGACCATTGGTCTACATCTGTTTACTTTTGTGGATTCAACACCATGGACTTAAAAAAGATATTACAGAGCAGTTTCATATTTGTACTAATTAATGCATCACCCTCTTTGTGAAAGCATGCTTCTAGTTTCTCCTTTTAATAATTTGGGGTAGCTGTGGTTCTTGCTAGTAAGAGAACAACAGGTTAAAACAAACAACTAACAAACAGTTTAGTTTGCTTTCCTCCCAAACATAGTGGTAGAGTTACAGAATATTACCGCTAAGGTAGAGAAAAGCTAAAAAACAAACAAACAAACAAACAAAAAAACCCCACCCAAGTTCTTAAAAAAAAAAGTAAATAAACTTTTTTTGGGGTCTCATTTCTTCTAAGGATTAGGAGAAATATTTAAAGAAGAATTCAATAGCACAGGGTTAGGGTTTAGGTTTAGGGGTACTTGGACCTCACGGGGACTGCTTTTGAAAGATTACTGTTAAGCTGAAGGTGCAGGAACACCGATCCACTTTAACACCTGCAATATTTTTACAGAAAGTTAGAGTCAAAGATTGGTGTACCACCTATTTCTCACTGTACATGTGGTGAATCTGAAACACTTCCTTCTTTTTCATATCAATTTAATGACAAGTTTTGCTGAAAGGACACATACAGTATGTTGTTGAACACAAATGTTCTTATTAATACTGATGACTGACATAATAACTAATGTATAAAGCATTATTGCACAAGTGTTAATGAGCCAAAGTAAAGAACTGATTAGATCCTACAGTCAGAAAAAGTACACCCTCTTTAAATTCAAAGGCTACAGCTCAGGACATAACAAATGTACCTAACACATCCTTAGTAAACCTTTAATTAGATCCATACAATCTCACATGAACTACAAAACATATTACACCGTTTCTATTTATTTAACAAAAATGAAGGAAAAAATAAGAAGCCATGTGTAAAAAAACCCCATAAAGCCTAGATTATATTCTGCTGTGGCCATATTTTGGGGTATCTGTAGCTCAGGTAGTAGAACAGGTCACCTACTAATTGGAAGGTTGGTGATTCAATCCCCTTCTGCTTTTGATATCTTGCCCAACATCCCTGGGCAAGATATCAACCCTAAGTTGCTCTCTGATGCATCCATTGCCATGTCAATGTTAGATAGAAATCACTAATGTAGAGCATAGAAAAAATTGTTGGTGCGGTGGAAAGTTGTGTAAAGCACTTTGAGTGTATTTACCATTTAACATGGGTGGCTGGAGACCTGTCAGACAAGTAGTCATTCGTTATATTTCCTTGAAGTCCACTCTCTGGGTTGCATATGTACTTGAGCCATTATAATATCACAAGATGCAGACATTCACATAGACCCTTGCGCTCACTGAGAGTAAAATATTAAAAAGTATAGCTTGTTTGGAAGAATGTCTCTTCTCTCTCAAAGATCGTGGCAGGAAGGCTTAGCTTTGCAAAACTGTACCTGACCAAACCACAAGACTTTTGGAGCAAGAAGTCCAAAGTGGCAATGTTTGGCTATAATGCACAGTGACACGTTTGGTTAAAAATCCAACACTGCATATCAGCACAAACACCCCATATCAGTTGTCAAGTACAATGGTGGAAATATGATGAATTTAGTTTGTTTTGCAGCCACAGGACCTGGGAACCTTGGAGTCAACCTTGAACTCCTACATATATTAAAGTATTTTAGAGTAAAATGTGAGGTTCAACAACTTAAACGTCACCAAAATTGGGGCATGCAATCTAGAAAAAATGGCTGAAAAAGAAAAGAATCCATTGCAATGATTTAGTCAAAGTCTAGACCTCAACCCAATTAAAAGACTGTGGAGCTGCGTGGTTCTACAAGCAATTGAATGCCAATTGAATTGAGATGCTGTAAAATGCACTTCATCTTCAAATCTTCATCTAACTTATCTTTAGCTCAAAGATAGTTGAACTAAACAAGGGAAAGAAACGCATGGACTGCTAAATTCTTGTGTTTTCTAGTGTTTAGCAGAAGATAAGAATCAGATTATCTTTATGATTTTATTTTTTGTTATGTCCCAATACATAAAACCTTAGAACTGATAGAGGTTCTTTTTACGAAGACTCTATGTCTTTATGTCTATCTTTAACCCTGCTAGTGACACAAGCTGTCATTAGCTTTGAGCAGTAAATCAGAGAACAGGAGTACAGTAATTAATAAACAAATATTAATAGTAATAGTCAACAGAATCCCTAACCTAGTGACTAAAGTGCCACTGTTAGAGCTTACTTGCATTCCCAGCATAGTGACTAAGATTTGCAGTGTAGCCACCAGCATCCAGAGGCTAATGATAAGAAGATGAGGGAACATAGTTATATGTGTTTCAGATTCAAACGCCAAAATACCTTAACTGAGTATACCAGAATAAGATCCAGTAGTTCTAAGATGCTTCCTAAACCCCCAAGTTCACTTGGGTTTGAATGGATCCCTGCGATGTACCTGCAGTTTTTTGTGACACCACATTTCAATACACCAACTAAGCATACACCCTTCAGTTGGATTTCTGCATCCAACAGAATATGACTACTGCTTGACGCAGCTCACAAATGCAGTCATTACGTTTCCCAGTGTTTTTAAATCAGTTGCTGGCTTTGATATTGATAAACACTCCTTTGGCCAGCAGTATTAATTTTTGCTTAAGGAAATTTGGTTTCTTTCTTTTTGTTGTTTCTCTTTATCATGGCAACATTGGTCATTCTTCTTTCCATCAATTCTAAAACACATTTGCTGCTTTTGGGCTTTAATATGCTTGTCACAACCATGCTGATAGTCTGTTTGTCCCTGAGCCAGACGTTTTCCAACATTGAGGTCCTCACAAACTTTTTCTTCAGCAACCTGTAAAGAGACCATTACTGTAAAGCAGTCATCAATCTGCTGGATCTGTAGTTTCAAACATGTGAGGTTGCTCTTTTTCATGTCCTCTGATATCCACTGATGTGATCTAAAAGAGTACTACAGATCACAGTAACCGTGACAGTGCTACCCAAGTGTGTGTTGATAAATTTGAAACATTTCAAGCAAACAATGAAAAGAAAGGAAAACTATAAAACTGGATCTGTATCATAATCAGCAATTCCATGCTGCCCATTCAGAGATTGTGAAGCCTACCTGCTGCCATGAGCTCCATTTCGGTGTTTCAGAGTTATTGAGCAAGCCTCTAAAGGGGAATATTGTAACATCAACATATTTAATGTGAAACAGTACAAACAGGTGGAGATATAATAAGTAAGATCCTCAGATAGTGAAACATGTTCCAAAGTTAACTTTCCAGACACATTTATTGGGCTGATAACATTACTCAAACACAGTGTATGACCATTGTAAACAAATGAAACAGAAATAAAAGGCATCAGCTCAGACTGAGAACTGCTGCAGAATTCAAAGTGCGCCAAGCTTTTTAAAATTCTTAACTTTTTGTCTTTTTAATATCTTCTTAATATATATTTTTTTCATCTTATTTCATTATTTTTTCTTTACATATTCATTTTTCTGTTGCATTGATAATTATAATATGTACATATGAGGCCAAGACACCGGTTGCTTTGAGACCATATGAAAGCTTTGGGAGTTGTCCCATGGCATTACTCTAGTTTGGGAAAATGACAAGGTAAGGCTGTGTTCCCTCTCTGTTTGTTTTGCTGATTGCATGCCCTGTTGATGACTGAAATGAAACCTCCATGTGAGTCTTCCTGATGGCTCCAGCTTGTTGAGTAGGGGAAGGGCAATGACTTAGTTCTTGGATTTTCTTACTGATAGCAACATCTTTTATCTACAAAGGTTTTAAAGTCCCTAAGGTTGTCATAGTGGTTGACGGGGTACCAAATAAATGCTTCATGTTTTTTTTAGGTTGTTTGTCTATTTTTTGTTTTCTCCCAAAAAAGTATTGGTATCAAAATGTTCATATAGATATAACTGTTCAGTGGGGGAAAGGACCTGTTAGCATGTGTTTGATCAAAGGTTCAAACGGTTCTCACTGTATGAAAAGAAGAGTCTCTTTCCTTGCAATGCAAAGTTCCTTCATTCAAATAATGTCTGGTGTCATTTGTCTTTATACAATGCCATGAGAAAGTCTTAGATGAGATACAGCCTCAAGACCAGTTTTCTCCTTCATTCTCCCCTGCCTCACTTCTTTTTCTATTTCTCTCCCCTCATCCTGAACTCCATCTGTCTCGTCTCCACGTTCATCCAAGAAGGCTACTTCAGCAACCACTCGTTCACTGGAAGAGAGAAGTGGGACAGGAGTGGGAATACAATTATATATAATTATATATGAACACAGTTATATATATATTTATGTTTATGCAGTGCTTTCCGGGTTCAGCTGTTCTCTGACATTATTCACCCATCATCCACCCTGCACCATATTTCATATTTAGCCAAAGTGTTTAGCCATTTAGCCAAAAGTTTAAACTTAAGTGAATGCTATGAATGTGCATGGTTGTGTGGCAGTTGGCAGAGGGCAGTGGGGGTAAGTGAATAAGAAAAAAAACTATTATGATTCAAGTGACAGCACTAATAGGAAAGCACTCCAAAAGGAACAGATAAGTGAACACAGTAACTTCATAAAAAAAAGGATTTGCTGGAGTCTGTTATCATGATCAGCTTTGATCAGTTTAGATCAATTAATAGGTTGCTGTCAAATTTTTATCAGTCTTGATAGATAATTTGTATCTTGTATCTTGATAGAAAATTTATGTCTATCTGTTTACATTTATGGAAAGTTTTATAGATTTTTCATAAACACACATTTTTGAAGGACCACATGGTGTCACATTTAAACACACCAGATAAGCACGATTTTTTTTAGCGTGCAGGGTTAATGTTGCAAGAAGGTGTATTTGAAACCAAAACCTAATTATTTTCTTAAACCTAAGCAGAGCAGTTTTAGTGCCTGCTTGATTTTTTTCAGTCAAGTAGGTTTTAGTGTCTGAGAGTAACCAAATAGTTATTAATACCTAAACCTAACAAATTTATTTTCAGTGTCTAAACATACACAAGTTGTTTTTGTACTTGGAACTTACTAAATAGCTTTGGTTGCATAATGTAACTAATTGAAAGCAAAAGTAAGCAAGTGTAAATGTTGTAAATCATCAAGTAGAAGAAAGTAAAACAAAACTCAAATCCAAATCTGGACACAAACCACAGACTCATGAACTCCAGACTCCACCGGCATCCTTCCAACTTCCTTAAAGGTTTTGCTCCTTAAAAGCGAATCTTTAACAAGTAGTGCAATGCACTACTGACAGAAAAGGACACCTTGTGTGCATGTTGGCACCATTTAACAGAAAGACAGTGTTTGACATTATGTGACAAGAATGTGGGGTCATATTTCTGTAAGAAAGTAGATATATTTCCCCTTTCAATGAGACATCCCCGCCCACCCTACTTCATCCTGAAATGTCCTCAATTCTCAGAACAATTAAAAGAAGCAGGTCTACTTTTGTGTTTTTGCAACTGCCTCCCTCAAGGTGTGTGGAGAGTACTTTTGTTTGATGCTCAGGAGACTTGTTTGATGCTCAGGAGACTCTAAGGTGGGTGAATTTCTGAAATCTTTCCCCACAACTGCACCCCAGAATAATAATTTCATCTTTTAAGAGGAAGGCCGGGGAATGTCAAATAGCAGAACAGAGAACCAATGAGAGAACAGATACAGACAACAAACCCTCCCTATGCTCCCGAGAGCTATGGTAAGCCAGGATTCAGCCTCCACTTATGGATACATAAGTGAAAGGAACAGAGATGATGAGGTGGTGTTGGGTAGATATGGTTTAAGGAAAGGAATGTGGAAGGACAGATGGTTGTGAATTTTTCAACAATGATAGAAAGACCTGTGGTGAACACATACTTCAAGAAGAGGAAGGACCATAAGGTGACATATAACAGCAGAGGAAGGTGCACACGGGTCAGGTGCATCCTATGCAGAAGGTTCAGTCTGAAAGAGATAGACTGCCTGGTGTTGACGGTGGGAATGTAGTAAGGCAGCAATGGATAGTAGTCTGTAGGATGACTCTGGAAATCAAGAAGAAGGAGCGAGTGAAGGCGGAGGCAATGATTAAATGGTGGAAGTTGAAAAAGGAAGAAGTTTTCAGAGAATTCAGGGAGGAGTCGAGACAGCCTCTGGGTAGTAGGGAAGAGTTACCAGATTGCTGGGAAAGTACAGATGAAGTGAAAACTGTCTGGTGTATGGCCAGGTGGCTGGCAAAGAAAAAGTCTCATATGGAGATGTCCAGAAGCTGGACACTAGGTGAGAAAATGACTTGTTTTGATTAGTAAGGCAGAGAGATTGAGCTGAAAAGGATGTGCAGCAGGTTAGAGTGCTTAAGAATGCAATTGGAAATGTACTAACAAGTGAAAAGAAAGTGTTGGAAGATGGAAGGAGTACTTTAAGGAGCTGTGCATGAAGAAAATGTCAAAGAAAGGAAGGCAGATGAAGGAAACTTAGTGAATCAGAAAGTTCAGAGGATTAGTAAGGAGAAAGTGAGGGCTGCAATGAAGAAGATGAAGAGTGGAAATGCAGCTGGTATCTCCTTACCAGGAGATGTCATCTGAACCATTCCTCTGACCTGAGGAGTGGCGACAAAGTCTAACGGTACTGATTTTCAAGAACAGAGGTTACATGGAGATCTGTAGTAACTACAGAAGGATAAAGATGAGCCACACCATATAGATATGGGAAAGAGTTGTTGAATCTTAAAGAGAGAAATGACAATTAGTATGGCTTCATGCTGAGAAAGAGCACTACAGATGCAATTTTTGCTTTGAGATTGTTGATGGAGAACTACAGACAAAGTCAGAAGAAGTTGTACTCTGTTGTTATCTACCGTAAACTACAGAAAGCGTAAAAGTACATGAGGGTGGTGCAGGACATCTATGAGGACAGTGAAAAAGCAGTGAAGTGTGGGGTAGGAGTGACAGGTGGATTCAAGGTGGGGTGGGATTACATGAGAGACCAGAGACCCCTTCCTATTTGCAGTGGTGATGGACAAATTGACAGATGAGGTGAAGCGGGCAAGCAGGAGTCTCCATGGACAATAATGTTTGCAGAAAACACTGTGATCTGTAGTGAGAGTAGGGAGCAGGTGGGAGAGAGCCTGGAGAGAAGAAGAATTAAAGCCTGGAGAAGCAAGACAGAATACATGTGTGTAAATGAGAGGGAGACAGTTGCAAAAGTGCAAGGAGCAGAAGTAGTGAAGGTAGATACCTGAGGTCAGTTATACAAAGCAACAGACAATGAACGAGAGAGATGAAGAAGAGAGTGGGGTGGGTGGAGATGAGTGTCAGGGGTGATTTGTGACAGAAAGATAGCAAGGGAAGCTTTACAAGATGGTAGTGAGACCTGCTATCATGTATAGTTTGGCGACTGTGGCAGTAACAAAAAGGCGGGAAGCAGAGCTGGAGGTGGTAGAGTTAAGATCTTCATTGTGACTGACCAGAATGGACAGATTAGAAACAGGCATGTCAGAGGGACAACTCAGGTTCAGTGTTTTGGAGACAAAGTTAAAGAGGAAAGGCTGAGGTAGTGTATATATGTGCAGTGGATGGATTGTGGATGTACTGGGCAAAAGATGTTTGATATGCTGCTGGCAGGCAGTTGGAAAAGAGAATGACGACAGATAAGATTCATAGACGTAGTGAAGGAAGACATGCAGAGGGTTAGGGTAAAACGGAAGAAGTGAATCCACTGTGAAGACGCGTGAGATCAGCTGAAAGAAGAAGATGATCTCATTTCTTATTTGTTTGGATCATTTTATCAAAATGAATGGTTTATTCACTAAGATAATTGCTGTAATCTGGACCTAGTTCCAGTTCCAAGTCCAGAACTGAGAAATGATTTAAAACTCTGTTACAAGAAGACAACAGAATAGAATAGAATAGAATACAATACAATACAATACAATACAATACAATAGAATACAATAGCCCTTTTTTGTCATTGTACATGTACAATGAAACTATGTTTTGGTTTTTTTTTGGTTTTTTAATTTAAAAAAATCCATGACATTAAACCATGGATGGTTGTTTTACATCCGAGAAAGCCCATTCAGTGGAACAATCATTGCTGAGGCAAAAGACGAAGGGGAATGAATGGAATACTGGATGCAATCTAAATATAGCAGCAGCAAGAAGATCATAAAGAGTCAGCCAAAATTATTTCAGTTTTTAACGGGCTGATCCCTGAGACTTTTTGATCACACCTGCTTGACAGAGGGGAAAAGCTGAATATTTATTATCAGTTTTCAAAATAGCAATTTCTGTAAGAGAACAAAGCTTTGGTGATTTAATAATATTCATCCTGTAACATAATCTGCCACACTCCTTTATCAAATCAGATTAAAGAGCAAAATAGACACGTTTAGGAACCATAGCAACTAAAACACATTTGGCAGACCACATACTGTAAAGTTACAGCGTGAGTAGTATTAGACTGTGTAGAATTTGCCAGTGCTCTGTTGACTCAGTAACTGCTAACTTCCTTGTCTCCTCTGACATTAATATTAACACAAAAACTGTGCAATAGGAGCTTTTGTCCATATAATGTACATTTCTTGAAGCTTCGCTGCAATTTTCCTATACAAGAAGAGCCTACACCTGCTTCTACAAATGGCAGCCTAGCAATTTTTTTTAATGGTTGCCTGGTGCATTACATTCAGTAAAGGAGCAGTCTAGTATGAGCATTAAGAAAAATAAAGGCAGCATCTTTGTATTTTTTTCTGGTGCAAAACATTTGGTAGAGCTATGGTTAAGATTTGTTTCTTTTTTTTTGTTTTTTACAAAACTCAAATGTACAAAACAGGTTACGATCATAAAGTGTATCTCAAAGATGAAAATAGCTGTGATATCACCCACTGACAATAACTGAAGACATAAATTGAGCATTTGGCCCTCTTCTTTCTAAAAACTAGTATAAATAATCTATCTATAATCTTAGATCAGCTGACTGGTCATGCTTTGCATCCCACTTGCCTATTTTAAAGATTCATTATTCTATAATTGCAATGTTATGTGCACAAAAAAAAATTGTTATAACCAAATTGCGTGGTCTTATGAAAAGACAGATATCATAATATCTGTGATTAAATATTGTTTAAATATCAGACACTGAGAAAGTTACCCAAACCAGCCATTTGCAGAAGTAATTTTTACCTCGGTACTGGAGCTTCTGAGCCCTGTTGTTCGGGCAGTCCTTGCCCTGCATGCTGAAGTTAATATTGGTGCGGATGCAGCGGCTGTTTAGTGGCTGCACAGGACGAACGTTGTCACTCATACTTAGAAAGATCTGAGAGGGCTGGTTCTGGCTCAGCAGCCGCAAGGAGTGCATCTAACATTGAGACAGAGAGAGAGTGAGAAAGAGGGGGAGGGAAGAGAAGCAAAATTGGCTAAAGTATCATGGAAATGTGAGCCAGGCTTTTTGATTCACTGCATTAATTTCCAGCAAGTACTGAGTAGAAGATTACACACAGGAGGAGAGATTTTGGAGGAAAAGCCTCAATGTGAGTAGACATATTTCACAGAGCAATTTTTTGAGAGAGAATCCTGATCTGAGACAGGTAATCCCCGGTGTATTCTAGGAGCTTTGTTTCAGGTCTGTGCTGGTGGGTGAGGCTCACCTGCATCCGTGTGAGATACACTGGCTTGTTCATCAAGATCCATGTGGCAGTTTCAAAACATGGAGGGATGGTCATCGATCCATCATATGTAATAAAACTACTTGTTTCTGGATAAATCTCCTCTATGTTCAGGCCATTCAGTAGATATGCATCATCTGCAGGGTAAAAAGCCAGAAAATCAAAACAAAATGAGACCTTTAATGTTTCACCGGAAGACACTGGAATGTAGTTGTACAAAAATTGTATTTCACATGTAAAAATTAATAGATTTGTAAACAAATTACTAAAAGTTTATCATATACTGTGATTTTTGTCTGTGAAAAAAATTATGATAATGACTTAGTCAGAGGTAAGGAGACAGTTACACTACATGTTTCAGTTACTGAAGGCAAAAATAATGGCAGAAAGGCCCACAAACAAGCAGCAACTTAAGGTGGCTGCAATAAAGGCCTAGCAGAGCATCTGAAGAAATGGAACACATAATTCAGTCATGTTCACAGGTTCTAAACCTAAGACACTGACTGCAAAGGATTTTCTTCCAAGCTGTAAAGCAATCCTTATAGTTAGAGTTATGCTAGTTTGTCTAATCATTTTTGAGTCTCTATAAATGGGTGTAATTCTGTAATCAAAGTTGAAAGTTTGCACTTTCAAGTTTGTTTGATTTTAAATAATTGGTAGTATTATAAGGCAAAGATGTGAAAGATGTATCATTGTCCAAATGTTTTTGTATATTTAGATAATATTCAGATCTGGGAGGCTTGCTTCTTTGGAGTTGGACACTGGTACCAAATTTACACCACCCTGACCAAGGAGAAGTAGCACTCCATTATTTAGAGACATGCACAACTCTCTGGTTTATATCTTTGTGGAGACTGATTCATTACTACAGCACAATTGTTAGAGTACCATACAACGTAAACGTGGCTGTATATAAAGGATGGACACTAACTGGTTAATGCTTAATGAAATCCTTGAGCTCAGCATTTTTCCATCTTTAAGTTTGGAATCCAAATCCAGTCCTCCAAGTTGGCAAATGACTTGTGATTGACAAGTTGTTAGCCAGTGAGCATTTCCTTACTCTAATAGGGACTATAATTCACAAAATGTTGTATTCAGTATGACCCAAAAATGCATGATTCAGACCGTAAACTCTTGACTAAAGTTTCTATTGAGTGCTAGTTTCCCATATTCTTCTATACAGCCCGAAGTCTTTTTGCATCTAGAGCATTAGCCACCTGTTGGTCATTAGAAAGAATGTAGGTTTATGGCATATCTGCATTTTCTTCACTTTTTATTAAAGCTTCTAGGTTGTTTTGATTTGGCCATGGCTCTAAAATGAGTCAATGTATGCTTTTAATGAAACTGGCAATAAAATTACGTTTTAAACAGAAATCGCTGAGCTGATATTTTCACTCATAGTGAAAATTAGTAGGGGACTCAAACTCAACTGTAATTGTAGACCAAATACAGTGGATGGCATAAATCTGTGTACTCCAACTGAGTAGTAGACAGCGAATACACTGGTGTAACAAATAAGCTGTAATTTGAGTCACTTATCATACGGAGTCTGGTCATCATTACAACTCTTTCGTAAGAAATTTTTCTCACTTCTTTCATTTGCTGTTGTGTGAATGACAGCTTGTTGGTGTGGCAAGACAAAACCCCTTTTTATTCAAACTGTCGCCACTGTCAGGATGCTAATTGGACAGACTACAACTCTCTCTTCCTCTCTCTCTCCCCCTTCACTTGCGATAACTTGCTGTCTACTAGTCCTCTCGTGACAAATGGGCTACTGACTGTGGTAAGGTCACAGTGGTGGGCTGCTGCAGCTTTAATGCTGAATCAGCTTCATCACTATTAAATACTAACTGATGCATCAAAGGAACAGGAGTTGTAAAAAAAAAAAAAAAAAAAAAAAAAATTAAAAACAAAAAAAAACAAAAAATAATTTTTTTTTTTTTTGTTTGAGGGGG
>VVHJ01041927.1:0-12299 GCA_015107715.1 Tylochromis polylepis | reverse complement strand
ATTTTAAAAAAATAAAAAACAAAACAAAAAAAAAAAAAAAAAGGAGTTAAAAAAAAAAAAAAAAAAAAAAAGCACTTTAGGCCACTCCACCTACACTGATATTTGATTGTGTGGTTTTTAATGTATCTTCATATACACTTGAGTGTAAATCCGTGCTTTTGGGTAGCATTATTGGCTGTGCGAGGGATATGCCTGAGGACTCATGAGCATGAGTGGGTGGTGTGTGACAGCATCTGCATGTGTGTTTCTGTGAGTCACTGTGTGCAAAACAGCATATCTGACAGAGTTTTAATAGCTGTTAAAATCCATGCTCCTTTGCTGCTCCTCTTACTGGAACCAAAAGATTCCCATCTGCCACCCAACAACACACCCACCCCCAGTGACGTGGTGTTCACAGACCACATGAGGTCATCCGTGATGTACAACCCCAGAAACTAGGTGCTACTGACCACCTCCACAGCTGTGTTGTTGAGGAGAAGTGGGACGTGGTTGGGCTGGTTCTTCCTGATGTTGATAATGACCTCCTGACTTTTATCCACATTCAGGTTGTTGATTCTGACCAGCCCACCACCTATTCCACCTCCCCTCTGTAGGCCATGTCGCTGTGTCATCCACAAACTTCACAATGTGGTGGGTGGCAACCCTGGGGATGCAGTTGCATATCAACAGGGTAAAAAGTAGAGGGCTCAGAACACAGTCCTGAGGGGAGCCTGTGCTCAGGATGATGACACTGGACATATTCTCTCCAACCCACACTGACTGTGGTCTTTCAGCAAGGAAGTCTCGCAACCAACCAAGCAGACCCCATGAACTGTGATCCACTTGGAGCACTATGCACAGCATGCTGCTTGGCTTGGTGAAATTTTAATTGTTGTTTGAGTAGATTTATGATTGGTGCTTTAACAACTTATTACACACAACCACCTACTTTTATATGTTATTCTTGTGATGGTGTCTCTGTTCAGCATTCGATTCAGGAATGAGTTTGAGGTCTCAGCAATCTGGAAAAAAGAGAAAAGGAAAAAAGAGTCAAAAGAGTGAGGTTAAATGGTAATAATGAGTTGAGAGCTCTTCTCTTATATGATTAAACAAAATTTAATCTATTCGGGACAGTACTTCTAAGTATAATGTGAGTGTATTTTTTTTTTTTTTTTAATCTATCACCTTTTTAGGAAACCATTAAAAAAGCCTCAAAGACTGTGCTCTAATGAAACCAGAGCTTGAGCTGAAGTCTGTCTCTGTTGAGGTAGCAGGAATTGTAAATGTCTTCATGGGAGGCAAGTGGGTAATGGATAATTTTCTGAGCAGTGAAAATGGCCCTTATGAGTGCACTTCACTCTGCTGAGGAGCAGATGGCAAACCATGCAGACATGCTTTAGGTTGACGCACTCTCAGTAGAAGAGTGGAAGAAGGAGACCATCAGTTTCTGAGCCAAGCTTTTTAATTCTGTGGATCCACAGTAGGTGGAAACACTGCTGGGCCTTTGTGACCCCTGTGAGTTTTACTACTGGGTTAGGTAATGGATTCCATGTATAGCTCTTTATTTAAAACAAAGACATAACCTTGTGATTTTCTCTATGCTTAAGAAGTATATGAAAATGAGGAGAGGCTACTGAAACCCCCAACCTTTGTATGTTTTTAGTTTGCATTTTCCACACATTTTTAAATATGATTTTGCTTCCTTTGTTATTTGATTATTGTATACATACATCCACATATTCTTACTCATGTTGTGATATTGAGTGTCATCTTGTGGCCCAGTCTCACACACTGCTGAATTTGCATGCTGATGAAAGTGGAACTGATATTCAACTGATAAGCAACTCATGTTATACCATGACAAGTTGAGGAAAAAGCTATCTGGCCATCTATTTTTTGTACAAACTGTTTTCTGTAGGTAAACAGTTGTGAAACATGTTAAAGTGTCCTCATCAGTGCTTGCTTGAAAAAACAGCTAAGCAGTAAGATGACATTTCTTACAGCTTTGCAGTCATTTAGGCACGTATGCTATTATGGAGCACACATCCACAGTAAGTGTACAGCTAATTGGCAAAACAAGAATAATGACAGTGACAGGAACATGCCAGGACAGTACCATATAAACTTATCTGGATTAATTTCCCTGGAAACACAAATTGCTAAAGACAAAACAAACATTCACTCTCATTGTGGCTGGGGAAAAAAGGCTCTTAGTGGTATAGTTAGTCTTAGGCAGCAATTTCTAATGGTTTTTTTTAAAGAAATGGTAATAAAAAGTAAATTTTTTTTACTGCAACTCAATAAGTGTTTTGCATGGAAGTGAGAATGAATTTCTGTTTCTGGCTACATGCCTGTTCAAAAGCCTGTCCTCCAGTTGCCTAGTACTGTGATAATTCCTAGAATACTAGGTATGGTAAAAATCAGAGAATTTTTTTTTTTGTCTAATCTTGCCACATGAACTCATGAAAATCTGATTTTTGTCGAGCTAATGGCTTCAAGTCCATCCTTTACCCTGACCTCCATAACTAAAATAAAAATTTAAAAAAAGTAACATGCAAAATGCTTTCTGCACTGAGACTAAAGACAAACAAAACAGATCTTAACCTTTGAATTAATGTCATTAGGTTAGTTCTACACACTGTCAAGCAAGGCTAGATGCTGGCATATGGTTAGGTTGTCAGGGATCTGGGTGTTGGACCCAGCTTTTGAGTTTATTGTGTTTTTCTGAGCGTTTTTGTGTTATTATGATTCTAGTTTCACAGTCCTGAATTCATTCTTGTTATTGCTTTGGAGTTTTCTTGTGATCTCAGTTTATTATTCCAATAATTCCTTATTTATTCAGTTCCTTATTTATGAGTGATGGTGATGGACCTTCAGGTCGCATCCCTAGCTCGGCCCTCCACTTCAGCGGCCGAGCGGCTGCTGCAGGCTATGTTCCCTTGGCATATTGCCTGCGGTTCGCTGGGTTTCGAGCAAGGGACGCGACCCGAAGGCCCATCCCCAGAGCGAAGCAGCCGCCCTGCGCTGTCTGCAGACAGGGGAGGGGGCTGGCGGCCTACCCTGAGGAAATATCGGAAGGGAGGGGGGCGGTCGGAGGGCGAACGGGAGTAGGTCATGGCACAGAAGCTCTGGGCCTCCCCACTCTTGCCGAACGCCTGAGCAGTCCCCGTGGGTTGATGTGGATGGGTGTGTGTCTTTGTGCATTTATCTTGGTCTTTGTGTGTATGTGTATGAGAGTGTGTGTGAGTGAGTGAGAGAGAGGAATGGCCTGTATGTATATACCCGCAGCCACATATATCTGAAGTTGGCAATTTCTTGCACCAACACTTTAATTCAATAGAAATAACTTTAGTTTCATATACAGTGCACACACAAAAATCATACAATTCTTCATGTTTGTGCATTTACTTATGCTTATTTACAGTAGTTCTATTTATAGCACCCACATTTAGTTACCTTTTTCAATTTTCAACATTTAAAGTCTCTTTCACATCCCCCTGGTTTGGGATGTGCTCTGGATTGTGCACTTTTATATACAGGAAGTACTGATTGGGCCATACCAAACTCAAGTCTATCATTGGGGGGAATAATGATAGGTAATTTATCCTAAATGTTTTATATTTTATTTGATATGTGAGTTGTCTATTTGTCTTGTGCTGAGTATTATTAAGTTGAACTAACTATTAAACTAATTGTTGGTTTTGTTTCTTTGGTATTAGATGATTTGCTAGCATTTGTGTTCCCCTTGTGTGTAACCTTGAACTGATCAGTCAATATTTAAGTCCTCTTTGTTTCTTGTGTGTGAGGTCAGTTTTATTTTGTCGAGCAGTTAGTTTGGAGTGATGCTATTTTGGTTTTATTTCTGTTCTGTTCAGATGACCTCTTAAGGGCCCTGCACTGTGAGTACATCTTGTATATTTTTGCATTTTGGGGGTAAACAAAACCCACTTTTCTCAAAATACCCTGTCACGATCCTGAGTCTTTTGACTCAGCGTTTTGAGTTTTATATATTTTGATGTTTATGTTTTAGTTTATTAGGTTCCCCTAGTTCATTTCATGTGTGCCTAGGTTGCCTTACAGTTCATTGTTATTCAGATTCCCCTTGTGTCTTTCACCCCTGTGTTTAAGTCTCCCTTGCCCTTCTTGTGTTTCTTGTCTGCGTGTCTTATGTTGTCAAGTTCATGTTGTCATGTCTGCGTCTCATTATGTTTCCTGTTTTATTTTGAAGAGGTCCTGTGTTTCTTTGTTCAATGTGTTTAGTTTCACTTTCCCCTGTGACTTCCTTATGTTTATTTGTATCAGCTGTTTCCCCATGTGTTGCCACTTCCCCTGATCATCTCCTGTGTATATATAAGTCCTCTGTCTTCCTTTATTCAGTGTCAGGTCATGTCCCCAGGGTTTTTGTGTATCCATGCAAGGTTTCCATGTTCCAGGTTTTTTCATGTTTTGATCTTAGTTCACCCAGTTTAGGTTATTGTTTAGTTTCGTCTTTATCTTTTGTTTTGAATTATTTACTTTGCCAGCCCAAATAAACGGCATGTTTTCTGTTAAGTTTAAGTCTGTTCTTGTGTGTCCGCACTTGGGTCCTCTTCCTTACTCCACACAGTCTGCTTCAGTCTGCCAGACTGTGACATACCCACTGCACTCTAGAGGAATGGAGGCATGTTCCCTGGAGTGACAAATCACACTTCTCTGTCTGGCAAACTGATGGGCGAGTCTGGGTTTGGAGGTTGCCAGGCAAACAGTACTTGTCTGACTGCTTGTGCCAAGTGTGAAGTTTGGTGGAGGGAGGGTTATGGTGCCCCTTAGTTTCAGTGAAAGGAACTCTTAATCCTTCAGCATACCAAGACATTCAGGACAGTGTCACGCTCCCAACTTTGTGGGAACAGTTTGGGGATGGCCCTTTCTTGTTCGAACATAACGGCACACCAGTGGACAAAGCAGGGTCCATGACATGAATAAGCAAGTTTTGTGTGGAAGGACTTGATTGGTCTATACAGAGTCCTGACCTCAACCTGACAGAATACCTTTGGACACAGCGTGCCAGGCCTTCTTGTCCAACATCACTGTCTGCCTTCACAAATGCACTTATGTAAGAATGGTCCAAAGTTTCCATAAACACACTCTTAGTGGAATTCCTTGTGGAATCTGTTATAGTTGCAAACGGTGGGCCTGGGGGGAACTCATTATGGGTTCCCGCCTTTGGCCTACGCACCTATGGGAGAGTGAACCCCTGCGCCTCATTATCCTGCCACTACTTAAGCGGAAGAAGCGAGGCTACTCATCGCTGGATCGTTGTATGACTCGTGTCAGTGTAGCCCCGGCTCTGAGATTGTTCATAGCTCTTGTGGATTTTGCCTTCATTCTAATTTGCATCCTTTTTGTACATAGACCACCTGGAGTGAACAGGTTCCCTGGATAGAATATGCTCACAACAGCCTCACTTCCTCAGCCACTGGACTCTCCCCCTTTGAAGCATCCCTAGGCTTTCAACCGCCCCTGTTTCCTGCCGTGGAAGGTGAGCACTTTGTATGCTCTGTTCAGCATCATCTCCATAGGTGTTGTTGGGCATGGAGGGCCACAAGAGCTGCCCTACTCCACACTAAGGACCGAAACAAATGCCTGGCAGACCAACATAGGACCCCAGCACCTGCCTACTCACCGGGACAAAAGGTATGGCTTTCAACCAGGTTCGTGCCAGTCCGAACAGAAATCAAAGAAACTCACCCCCAACTTCATCAGTCCATTCCCTGTGGAAGCTCTAGTTAACCCAGTGTCTGTCTGGTTAAAGCTGCCGAGCAATATGTGCATCCATAATGTATTTTATGTGTCGCAAATCAAACCTTGACTTTCCAGTCCTCATTATCCTGCCACTACTTAAGCAGAAGAAGCGAGGCTACTCATTGCTGGATCGTTGTATGACTCATGTCAGTCTAGCCCCAGCGCTGAGATTGTTCATAGCTCTTGTGGATTTTGCCTTCATTCTAATTTGCATTCTCTTTGTACAGAGATGTTGCAGACCTGTTCCTGTTTCTCTGTGAGGATTTTTTTGTGAGCGAGTGGCTGGCAGAGCGCAGTGTGTGGCAGTAGAGGAGTGAGAGTGATTTTCCCCTTTTCCTTCGCTTGGATTCCCCAGAGGACTGACTCCTGAACTATTGTATATAGCACCTTTCACTGTTGTACATATCACTTGGAGATTGTTAAATAAATCTTTTGTATTCTTCCAAGCATCGGAGTCCCACGCTTGAGTCCCCCAGTGTACTGTGACAACAGGGTATTGAGGCCCTGAATATGTTTCTTCAGAAACCTTAAAATTTGAGCATGTAGAAGGGCCTGGATCACAGAGGGTCTAAGGATCAGTGGCTCTTTTTTTAGATCACGATTAATCTTTATTCATTTCTTCCACTTGAAACTTATTTCTTTTTCAGAGTACTGATACTTTTATTGACATTTATTTAAAATGTCATGTCATCGCAGCTTAACGTCTGGTAAAAAATTAGATAAATTAGTCAGCTGATGCTTTAGAAAGCCTCTTTTCCTAAATCAGTTTTGAGGGTAAGAATACCAAAAATAATTACATCAACAGAATTTAAAGATAAACCTTCTCAACTGCAGACTGGATTCTGGAATTCCTGAAAATGATCCATACATTTATACATTCGGTTTTCATGTTGTTGTGTCTAATGGAATAAACTATTTTGTTTTTAAAACATTGAAAATATTAGGAAACATGCTTGTATACTTCACTCACGTAGTCTACTTGACCAATCAGTGCACCTGCTTAACTGGCAATTTAGGACTGCAAGCCCTACTGCAAAAGTTCCTGAATCTCTGCACTAGCCAGACTATGCTCTAAATTGTTATCTTTTTAAAATATTGGAAAATGCTGAAAAAAATGCAATAGAACTTGATGATAAACACAGCTACAAGCCCCAAAGCAAAAATCTCTTAAAAATAAAGTGGTGCATTGGTACATTATTTTTTCCGCTGACCCTGTCTAGTCTTCCAGCTGCTGAAAAACATCCCCCCTCATCATGATACTTCCACCACCATGCTTCGCTATATGGATGGTGTTGGCCAGGTTATAAGTGGTGCCAGGTGCATGGACTAAAGTCCTACACCGATTGCTCAGACTGGCCAGGGGGCCAGCTTAAGGAAGACTCCTGGTGGTTCTGAACTTCTTCCATTTATGAGTGATGGAGGCTACTGTGCTCAATGGGACCTTCAGTGCTGCAGAAATTTTTAAGGAGCTTCTCCGGATCTGCGCCTCATTACAATCCTATCTCAGAGGTCTACAAAAAATTCCTTGGACTGCGTGGCATGGTTTGTGCTCTGACATGTACTATCAAATGTGGGACCTTATAGACAGGTCTTGCCAAATCATGTCCAGTCAACTAAATTTACCACAGGTGGACTCCAATCAAACAGGATGCACCTGAGTTCAAATTTGAGTGTAATTGCAAAGGCTTTTAATAAATGGTAAATGGACTGATTCTTATATCTGTGAAGGTTCTCAGTCATCCAGGTCATGGTCATAGAAGAAAGTGCTTGGGTGAATGTGACATGTTGTATAAAACACTCTGAGTGCTCCAGGAGGGTAGAGGATCCACAGGGGGTCTATGACCCTCTTGGGGGACACTCCCATAAGGCTTTAAATCTGGGACTCCCCACCATTTGCTCTTAGAACTGAAGAAGCTTCTCAGATGAGAGGTGAAACGTCTTCAAGAAACATTCAAAGAAGTCCAGACACTTTTCTTTCCAAGTTCCTTAGACTATATAGTGCTTTTCTACTGTCCTGGAGCACTCAAACTGCTTTATACAACATGTCACATTCAACCAAACACTTTCTTCTATGCTTTGTAAGCATACTACCTAACATTCACACACATTCATATTCATACTCTGATGGATGCATCAGAGAGCAACTTGGGGTTAGTCTCTTGTCCAAGGATATTTGGTATGCCCACTGGGGGAGCCAGGGATCGAACCACCAACCATCCGATCAGTAGATAGCCTGCTCTACCTCCTGACCTACAGCCACCCACATGTACATTTTTAATGCATTTGAAACAATTTCAAACAAACTTTTTTCACTTTGTCATCATATGGTATTGTGTGTAGAATTTTGAGGTGAAAAAAATTAATTAAATTTTTTTGATTTTGGAATAGGACCATAACATGACAAAATGTGAAAAAAGTGAAGCACTGTACTACTTTCCGGGTGCACTGTATACTCATGACAGCATCATCAGTGGAGTTCAACACTCATAGAGGCCAAGGCATTCTGTTAAAGTAGGAAAACTGCTATAAGTTATTCTTGAATAAGTATATTGTTACTGTCTTGTAATACTTGTAAAACACTGATTAAACCAGGTTCAAGTTAATATAGCTTTTATGCCCAGATTCAGTATGAATGCAGAAAACTCAGAATGTAGTGATTTGCATTCTCCTGGATTTTATTGCTATATCCCAGAATGTCATAGTAACTGTAGGTTGTTCTGTGTCAAGATAAAATTCAATTTCTGTGAGTGAATACAAACTACACATTTGTATTCACACAGTGATTAAACATATGCATGAGGCTTACCTTCATGAATATAGACACTATGACCAGTCCATTGGGGCTTTTTGCAGCTTCTGTATAATTTGTGTACAGCTCATGATTGTAGTGGATCAGTTGAACCTGGAACATAAAGAGAAGAGAAGTAGGGAATTACAGAAAGAAAATCATCAGTCTGATAGTTTTAGTTTAAACATCATGAAGGTGCTTGAAACAGTGAGTATAAAATAGAAACCCTTGAGCACCTTTGTCAAGAATCTATAGTTGCCTTGTATCGACACTCAGTCATTCACTTAAATCTTTCCTCTTAGCTAGCATGTCAGATGATTAAAAAGGGAAAATCAATACAAATCTCTTCCATGATAGTAAATTAAATGGAAGCAGCTGGCATGCAGAGAATTTGTAAACTCAGTGTGTATGAGGACAGAAGTAATATTAAGGATACAAAGAGACAGGGATATTCTGACATTATTTGTTTCAAGGCCAGCCTGCTGAGAAAGCTAAACAATCTTCCAGCATGAGGTTAATGCTTGACTGACAGATGCTTCATCCACACCAGCTGTTTAGTAGCTTAGGCCTGTTAATGATGTTTTGACATGGGCAGACCCAACTGCTCAACTTCCAACTCTTAAAAGTGAAAATGCCTAAAACGGGTTCTGACTCAGATAAATATGCAGTTCAGAGCAAGCAAACCTATGTGCATCTGAAAGATGTACAATATATCATGAATAGGCACTTCTTAGAGAAAATGTTTAAAAGTATCAGATTTTAATAGTGAACTGAAATCAAAAGAGGACAGGGAAATTAAATAAATTTCTGTAGTTGACAGGAAAGTAACCCATGTAACAAACGAATACATTTTTATTCAATCTTTAAATCACACCAGGAACCAGAGTTTTTTGCCTTCCATGCCGTTTGTGTGCCATTCCTGTGTCTTGTTTCTTACTTTTCTTATCTGCTCTTCGCAGTTTGATGTGGTCTCCATGCTAAGGGAGGTCAATGAAGTCTGGGAATAGCTTTACCACAAAGATTCCCTGCAGACCAACAAGATGATGTTATTTATTTTACTATTTTTCTGTCTATAGACTACAAATACAATACGATATAAAATACAATACCCTTTGTCCCCTCTGTGAATTGCTACCTTATTGTGGTCGAGGGATAGGATTACCGGTGCCACGCCCTGTACCCAGGCCCCAGCCTGACACAGCCCAAAGAGGGGATATGGGTCCACCCTCCTGCAGGCCCACCACCTGCAGGAGATGCCACGGGAGTTGGGTACAGTGTGTGCTGGGCAACGGCCAGGGGCAGAGACCCTGACGGACCGATCTCCAGCTCCTGAGACAACCAATCAGGATATGGAATGTCACCTCTCTGGTGGGGAAAGAGCCTGAGCTAATGCCTGAGGTTGAGAGGTGGCCGGCTGTGGTGGGTATCTTAGTATCCCCTTGGGTTGGTACCTGTACACTGGAGTTTTTCCCAGTGGACGAGAGGGTTTGTTCTCTGCCAGGGCGCACGGAACTGGGTGAGGCAGACATTCTCATTATGGGCATGTCCCACTGGGCCATAAGGCTGCTGCAACCCAGCTCCAGATAAGCAGAAGAAAATGGATAGATGGACATACCCTTTGTGATGTCAACCATTATTTAGTAAAGTTCCTTTGACATTTCCCTGTTGCCATCTTAGTATTATTATTGAAGCTAAGCTTCATAAGTAAGAAGCACATTTCAGAAAAAACAGGAATACTACAAGAAAACTGCACTTCAGGCAGCTATACACATTCATTGCAAAACTGTAATCATCCTACATGCATTATAAACTATTTACCTTTTTTCACAAAATATCTTCTTTGCTTTAGGGGTTGCAGTTGCTTTACGGGCTACCCCTAACCCATAGCATTATGGATTACAGTTGGGTAGCTCAGCATTTGGGTCATAAATAATAATAACTTAAAAATACAAAACTATACCCACAGTATTTTAACCAAGCTGACAAATATTAGCACAGGAGAAAAAGTCTCATTTTTTAGGTATTAAAAAAAAATCTGCCACTTACTTCTTAGATCGGCAGAAAGCCTAAAAATGTATTACTTTTACATTATAGTTGTTCAATTCGTCGTAATATACACAATGACCCCCATGAATACAAAGATAGTAAATGACTTATTTCAAGCACAAACGACTGGCAATGATTTTCAGATTTTTCTAGAAGGCTTTCCCTCCTCACCTCCATAAACTTCTCATCCTCCCTCACTGGCAAAGAGCATACTGTACAGGGGTATATAAATAAACAATTATAAGAGGAGAGTAATTATGAAATGCTTGATTGGGAGAGTGCAGTGCAGCAGAACTTCCATAAATGCAATCAAGGCAAGACAGGAAGTGATTAGAGCCCGTTGCTGATCTGATTAGATTTTTAGGTGAGAGTGGCAGAGGCAGCCAAAAGAACTCATCCACACTCTCCCAATTACAAATTGCCCAAAGTGTGCTGCTGGTGGGCAATAAAAGGCCAGTGTGGGCTATAATAAAGTGAGAATGTCTGCCAAATAAGAGAAGGGAAAAAAGAGGGAGAAAATAGAGGTTGTAATTAGACAGAAATAGTTAGAGAAAGAGCAGAAGAAAGGTAATTTTATCTATTGGCCACACTAGTGAGCCTACTGTACCTCATCATTTATTGCAGTTTCACGTTGTTCAGACAACTCACACTAACTATTAAGTTTAACACCTCTGCCAATGTAACAGGAACATGTTACTTAGATTCAGCGGTAACACTGTGTTTGTTTCAGTCTGCTGAGTATTATACAGTTCCGTAACACTAGAGTTCTGAGTGGGAAGCTAACAAGTTTTAGCTGCAATGTGAAAACCAAGATGTATCTGACAGAGTAAAACTTAGTAATACTGATAATAGTACATACTGGAGGCACAACTTCAGCCATTTGAATCATGTAAGTGACTTTTAAATCCCATTGTATCCACCAGATCACCAGTGACCTGTTTATGGTTAGGTTCACCTGAAAATTTCAAAAACCAGTCCTATTTGTTATCATCTATCGTCCACCTGGGCCTTACACAGAGTTCTGTCTGATTTCTCAGACTTTTTATCTGATTTAGTGCTCAGCTCAGATAAAATAATTATTGTGGGTGATTTTAACATCCATGTAGATGCTAAAAATGACAGCCTCAACGTGGCATTTAATCTGTTATTAGACTCAATTGGCTTCTCTCAAAATGTAAAAGAACCCACCCACCACTTTAATCACACTCTAGATCTTGTTTTAACATATGGCATAGAAACTGAACATTTAACAGTGTTTCCTGAAAACTCTCTTGTCTGATCATTTCCTGATAATATTTAAATTTACAATAAGTGATTACACAGCAGTGGGGAGTAGACTTTATCACAGTAGATGTCTCTCTGAAAGTGCTGTAACTAAGTTTAAGAATATAATCCACCCACTGTTATCATCTTCAATGCTCTGTACCAACATAGAGCAGAGCAGCTATCTGAACGCTACTCCAACAGAGGTCGATTATCTTGTTAATAATTTTACCTCCTCACTACGTACGACTCTAGATACTGTAGCTCCTGTGAAAAATAGAGCCTCGAATCAGAAGTACCTGACTCCGTGGTATAATTCTCAAAAATGGCGTGTCACAAATTTAGAAGATCATCATTTAGCCTGGAGAAATAGTTTGTTGCTTTATAAGAAAGCCCTCCGTAAAGCCAGAACATCTTACTATTCGTCACTGATTGAAGAAAA
>VVHJ01041922.1:33947-44776 GCA_015107715.1 Tylochromis polylepis | reverse complement strand
AAATAAGAGATTGCAAGAAAAAAAAAAATAAAAAAAAAAATAAGCTCAATTAAGTTCCAAGCAGAATTCTAATGCAGTCTAGTTTAGTGCAGTCTAGCTTAATAATTGCACCCCAAGCAGATTTCAAAATAATGGTTTTCTCACCTCACTGGTCATTTTAATGAGTAGAGTGGCAGCTTCTGAGTATTTTCCCTGACTTTTGAGTATTTCAGCACTGAGTAGAGCACAGCGCTCAGCCAGCACCATATTCCTGTAAAGAGGATTGGGAAAACATGCCATCAGGAGAAGAGATGCTAACATGCTGCAATCGGGGGTGGGGGGGGATTAAACAATATCCTAAAAAGACCAACTGTCTGTACGATCAACTCGATCACCTACAACGTCTCAAAGTTTCTGAGTTTCTGGCTCTGAACACCACATCCAGAACACCTTGGATTTTGAGAAGGCGAGAGATGTCATTATGGAAGCGGATGAAACAATGTGGAGGTAGTTCATAAGAGATTACAGGATGAAACCAACTGTTAAGTGCCAGGAGGATTGCCAGGATTTATCCATCGGGGAAACCAAACAACCTCTGGCACAACACAGAAAAGCTAACTCGTCAGGCCAGGACTCTGCAGTCTATTTACACCTACAGACCAGTGGACACTCTTTCAATGATGAGGACGTACACATCCTGGACAGGGAGGAACGCTGGTTTGAGCGGAGAGTCAAGGAGGCCATTTATGTGAAAAGAGAAAGACCATCGCTGAATGGAGGAGGGGGCCTAAGGGTACATCTTTCACCATCTTACAATGCTGTGATTGCAGCCATTCCTCAACTCTCTGTGAATGGTACTCATGGTCTTTGATCAGTGGTTGTTGACCAATGGTCATGATAACTTGCATATTAATGATCAAGAAACTGACCTCACAGGCCATTGTTCATTCAGTGGTGCTAGTTTCAGTCATTGTGCAAATGTACTGTTTATAAGGTTGGGGAAACCTGCCGTCAGCTGAGATGAAGAAGTCACTTGCATAAGTGACAAAACATTTCTCCCACTGAAAGTACTACTTTAAAAAAAAATCTCTTCAGTAAATGCATCATCCTCTTGTTTATAAGAAAAAACAACTGAAAAAGTGTAATTTTACAAGTTTTTAGGGTTCTCATTAATGGGGTCCTTTAAAAAAAACAAACAAACAAACAAAAAAAAACAATATGCAGTGTCTCCAGGAGTATTCACAACCAATTTTTTTCTTCTGCATTTCGATATGTTACAGCCTTATTCCAAAACTGATTAAACTCATTTTTCACCTCAAAAAGTTTCCACTGATCTGTCAGATATTTCTGCAACTTGACTGGAGAAATTTTACAGTGCTACATAGTAGCAGCAGCATCATGCCTTGGGGATTTTTTTTGACAGCAGGAATGGAGAGACTAGTCAGGGTTGAGGGAAAGACTGAACTGAAGCAATGTACAGAGACATGCTTGATGATATGCTGCTCCAGAACGCTCTGGACATCAGTGACTGTGAGCACACAGCCAGGTAATTAACGAGTAGCTTCAAGACCTCTCTGTAAATGTCCTTGAGTGGCCTGGCCAGAACCCTGAAATGAAGCTTAAATTATTAAATTATAGGATATTGTGTGTAGAACTTTGAAGTGAAAGATAAATTTAATCCATTCTTTGAATGAGGCTAATCATGGTAGAGAGGGAGCATTTTCTAAGCGTAAAAGTTGCTTCAACAGGTGCAAAACGTAATTCAGATTTACATTTTTGCTAGCAATCCATGTTTGCATGCCTTCAAGTCCGCATCTTTAAAGCCTGCCTTTGTGTGCTAATGAGAATTCCTCAAACAGCAAAGGGCTGCCTTGTATAGAGGGAAAATAGAACGTGCTAGTCGTACATTGGCTCATCATTGTAGCGTTATTGGCCACTTATTACAAACCAGTGCAACATGAGGATGAACATTTTAGAGGACTGTATTTGTGTGTTGGATTGTCCTGAATCATAAGTGACATATTTGTGGGAATCAAGTAAATGATGCAAAATGCTCACAATCCCAAACTGTAATTCATCCACTGAAATTAAAACACCAGAAAGAAATAGATAGAAAATAGATACTAGTAATTAGTCGTTAGTCATACTTGCAGACATCTCTGTACGTCTGTATTGCGGTGTCCATGTAGTGTGCTGGATAAGGTCTCGAGGCTCCACCCTGCAGAAAGGCCGACACCGCAGCCATTTCCTACAAAGTCATCAGAATGAATAGATGAAAGATAAAAAGCGATGGTATCAAGGAACAGAACAGAAAATAAAAGATGAACTGAGGAAAATAAATATCATTATTTCAAATGCAAGAGAACACATGCAATTAATTTACTTCAACAATTAAGAACCATATCCTAAGGAGCTTGTAAAACTAGCAAGTAGACGTTTCACCTCTCATCCAAGAAACTTCTTCAGCTCTACAAACAAAATGGTGCCAGGTAATTAAACCCTAGTTGGAGCCGTCCCTCATGAGGGTCGTTGACCCACTATTTATCATGTTCCTCATCACATGAGCCAAGGTCTTGATGCATGCTCAGTCATCCAGGTAAGTAAATCCCAAGAAGTTGATTCTGTTCATCTGGACGTAGTGTTTTCAGTGGGAGAAACGTTTTGTCACTCATCCAAGTGACTTCTTTAATCTCAGACTGAAGCAATGTACAGAGACATGCTTGATGATAAGCTGCTCCAAGTGACGAAACTCCCACTGAAAATGCTGTCCAGATGAACAGAATCAACTTTTGGGGGGCACATGGGCCAAGGTGTGAAAAAAAGACATGATCATTATCAGCAGAGGTTTCAGGTGAAACCATTGTGACACCTTGCCTTACCCTATCATGTGACCCATTGAGATCACCTGATGTGAGTGGGGTTGAGGTGCCTGGTAAAGGATCTCAGTCTAGGTGGCAGTCAGCTGGTATCGTAAACCACTCAAAAGAGTGAACTCCTTTTGATGCAGATATACAGCTGATTCTTGTCCTGTTGAGGTCTGAGCACTCTTCGCTGCACTGCACAGCCTACACCATGTTGGTTATGTGTGTTCCTTTTGAAGATGATTTGAAAACAAGTGGACGAGGCCACGTCCACTGTAAACGACCATCTTTGAACAGAGGGTGTGGCTTAGCAGACTGTTGGTGCTCTATCTACAATACAGTTTTAAGATCCCTTCCTAGGTGCCTCAATCCTCACTGCCATCTTGTGTAAGGTGATCTCAATAGGTCACATGACAGCGTGAGCAACGTTGTGAAAATCTCTGCTGATAATAACCCACGGCTTTTTTCCACACCTTGACTCATGTGATGAGGCACATGATCGATAGTGGGTCAACAACCTTCTTGAGGGACAACACTCACTACGGTTTAATTACCTGGAACTCTCCACCATTTGGTTTGTAATACTGAATAAGCATCTTGGATGAGAGGTGAAATGTCTTCAAGAAACTTAAAGAAGTCTAGCTGCTTTCTTTCAAAGCTCCATAGATTACCATGACCTGGATGACTGAGAACATACACAAACATAAGAGCCATATTTTTTATGTTACAGTTAAAAAAATTTTTTATCATAAGTAATAAAACACTACTGCCAGCTCACTGGAGTGAGTGTAATCTTGTAACACAAACATTTTCAAATATATCAGATACATACATATCAGATATGTACACCTATTAATCTTAACAGCACATAAATGTTCTAATTTCTTTACAGAGACTAAGCTGGAGCGGCTCAGACTTCTGTATGGAAAATCCTGCATCTATATGTACTGTAACACTCTGTCATTATTGTGTTTTTGTTTGCGATACACAGGCTAAATTAGGTAAAAGTGTCTGGATTTGAGTGACTGAATGCTAGTAGTCACTTTAAAAGACTAATAATTTTACATTTCCAAAGTCTATTATGAGGTTAATTCTTTGGTCTGACAGCTAACTGTAGAACATACTAAATCTTATGAACCTGTACTTTGAATTTACTTTTTAATACTGTAATAATGAGTTCAAAAGCCTCCTTTGTTCTAAACTCTAATTTATTCCCTCAAAAGTTAGCAGTATCAAGAAGGTTTACTGTGGGTCACCTATATAAATATGCACCACAGCCAAATTCTACGCAAAAGTACATTATTAACCTACTGCATTGAAGCGTTGACATTTTACATACTAGTGAACTTTTTGCTCTCTAGTACACTTAACAAAACGGAATATTCCATTACTGTAAAGTTTTAATTGAACTGAGATTTTACAATAAAAGGCAGAAGAATTTGTTCTAATATCCTCATGGTCTGCAGACAGATCATTGGTGTATACCAGCATGTGTGCTCTCACCAGTGCCCCAGCAGCATACAGCATGGCCTGGTCTGACAGGAAGTCTTTCTTGGCAGTATGATAACAGCTGTATGCCAAGTCATAGTGCTGAACCAGGAGGCACAGGTCAGCCATCTTCCTGATCTGCAGCTCTGGGGCTTCTGGGGGATATCTGGTATGACAGAAGGAAAGGGTCAAGGGCAGTGCATACAATATATAGGGTGTTGCATGAGCTTTACTTATGGGAACAAAGTGTGTTGCAATGGAGCTTACAGAAGGCCACATGTGCTCTTTGGTTCACTGATGCTCTTCTCTGGAGCTTTTCCTCCACCAAACCACTTCTTTGTTGCAGTGAACAGAGACCGACTCAGGCCCTTCCTGGATACTAACTGTGGACAGGGAAGCAAATCATTTTTCCAAGTGCTGGGAGAAGTCAGGGAAACAACAGAATTGACTGAAATGGTTACTGTACTCTCACAAGCCGTAAGATCAAATTATGCCCTTATGATTACTTTTACAGTTATGGGGCAAAATATGAAAAAAAGTATAAATATTATTTCAGCATAATGCTCAAACTGCATTCTCTAAAACAGGTAACATAGTAAGTATAACTTTACGTTGCCTGAAGCATGTCATAATCAAAAGCAACAATATCTTGAGGGTCAAGAAATGAGTCATACCTGATCATTCAGCTGCCTGATGGTTTTCTCTATGTGTGGCAGTAGACCTCTGAAGGTGAATTCTTGGATAAACTGTCTTATGTAATCATGGTCATTCAGGGTCAGACAAGCCCCATGGCTACCTGCAGCCCAGGCTGGGCTGTTTGAATCTTTAGCACTTTTCTTTAGGTCAGCATGTACAGCACTGAAGTTGTGCAGGTTTGCCATGCTGCTGTCCAGCTGGAGAGGATGCCTTTCCAAGCTACCGGACATCTCATCTGCTAGGAAATAGTGTAAAATATAAACTCATAACACTAACCTTGCATAACATAAAATAGTATTACCATTTATGCACCCAGAAAAGTAACTGCTGCTGGTGCAAGGATTATGTGGAAATTGGTGTTTCACTCGAGCAGTATAAAACATGTGACATAGTCAAGCCCTACAAATCTGGTGCCCTTCTGCTCACTTCTGCCCAACCTTGCAGTTGGTGCCAAACCACAAGATTCAACTACCAAAGATGACAACAACAAGCCTGATGAATACTGGCAGCATGGTCTTTGATAACATTAGGCCAAAATAAAAGGGTTTGGTTTTCATTGAGACTAGCATGACTGGCGAAGGACCTGGTCAGGACCAACACAGCGAATACATAGTGCTAACTAAAAAACATGGAGAGCGGTACAATGGAGCTGCAAAAAGGAAGACATATTTATAAATTGAACCACGAGTGCAATAAAGCCAAGCAGTAAATGAAAAAATGGTGACTTTCAGATTATTTGTAACTGGAGAGTAGAGAAACAAAAATCTCCCCAAGTCAGTTTAGAAAAGAACCATTAAATTAACTCACCTTTCTCAGCAGAGTAATTGCAGTCTACTTCGGGTCCACTAATAATGGTCTCTGCAGCAGCACTGTTCACAGTTGGAGCTGGATCATCAAACACATCCTGCAAAAACAGGTTCACTATGTAAAATAAAGGAAATTTTTTGGCAAAACAGAACAATCAGGCAATTGCAACAGTTCAAAGTACATCTAATGTTCGCACCAACCACAATTCAATCACAATTACCCCTCAAGGTGAACTGAGAAACAAGCATAAAACCTGTGTTTTCACCGTACCCAACAAACTTTCCACTTCCATCGACAAACTTTTCATACTGCTGAATCATGTCCACTGGCACTACTTGTTGCAGGAATATTTAACACAGCCAGTGCATGTGGAGGAGTCTACAATGTTTACCTGGTTATGAAGATTATTCTTGTGCAAGTATTGACTCCAGGGATCTGGAATCTGTTCATCCACATTAGCTGAGAAGTTACGGGAGTTCATTTTCAACAGGTAGCAGCCCTGAGGACCATACCTCTGTTTCATATCCTCATAAACCAAATCTGCCCTGGAGATGATGGGAGAATACTACTTAAAAACAAAACAGCTTACACTTACTAGAAACATAACAAATTCAACTGTCTATTCAAAGTTATTACATATAGTCGATTTATTTTTTAAACATTTGACATTGTCAGCTCTGGAGCAGTTTCACTATGAAAGATTATCGAAAGGTGCTGGATGAATTTTAAAGGAACTGTGCATTTCTTTTAGTACCTTTGTTCATCCCCTTCACACATGTCATGTAGCAAGACATAGTACTTGAGTGTGTTAGGAATAAACCACTTGGGATTAGTGTATTCTCCACTGTGCTGAATTCTGTGCTGCTCCTGAGAAAGCTTGAGGAACTGCTCCACAGGGACTGTCTCAGTGGATGATACCACTAACAGGCCTGCCAGAACCATGTGAAGGATACAACAATAAAGAGACTACATATAAAGATATTACTATTACTACTACGATGATAACACAAAGCAAAAGCATACAAAGGAGAAAAAATTTGTCTGAAAATTTTTAAAGATCCCAAATTCCACTTTATCAGCTCTTTGACAAAAAATGGAAAAAATTAGCTGATCACAGAATGTTGACTACTGGCCAGATCTGTATGCTGTTAGAAGGATACAAGCAAGATAATGATTGAGGAACTCATGGTCAGAGGCAGGCATTGACTGCAGGAAGTTCTCCCTGTAGGCTTCAAACCAGGGCGTGGTCACTAGAAATAGAAAAAAGAAAACAGACAAAAGACTTTTTTTTAAAAAAAGAGCCAGAAAAATTTGGTAGTTTCTCATACTACACGCAGATTAAAAAATAACCACTTAAATGTTTTTGTTTAAAAATATGGATGAAAACTAAAAGATAAAATGTCTCGCCAACAGAGTAGCTTCAGTGAGCCTTGGGCTTAAAACCTAAAGAGTCACTGGAACAATTTAGTCCTTCATCTGGTGTTTGAATGACGGACATAGAGCGCACCGGATTAACAGTGGATTAATCACACAACTCCAATGTGGAACATGCCATTCCTTTACCACATGTACCAGTAAAACCATCATGTGCATTGATATTTCAGTCATAATTATTAGCTGACCTTTATAGCTCACATACATTAAAAGATCATTTACACAGGGCTCAAATGTAAATAACAAAAATTAAAGTTACTCGGAATCTGTTACAAATTCATTCAAATTAAGCCATGAAATATGCATTTGACCAAGATATCCTTATTTCACTCACTGTTTGCTCTAGAAAAAAAGCTTACACCTTCCGATCTGAAAAATGTAACTAACCACACATTCTACTTTTACACTTATGTGATGAAGTGTGATTAAGTAGTGCGTGTAAGTTTTTTTTGCTGTATTTTATTTTTCATCTGGCATGGTGCCTAAAATAACCAGTCACTGATACAGTTTTATACTCCTGGCAATCTTAATTTATACATAAAATAACTGCCAGCAGCCAGCGGCACCCCTCAGTCTCCTAGCAGATACACCTATGTTATTTCAAAATCCTAGGTGACTTCTTTCTCAAATTATCGCATTCACAAGATTTTCAGAAATGACCTCTGCTCCTGAGGTCAAGGTAACTGAGCTTCAAACGAGATTTTTAGTAGATACCACCCATGTTATCAATTTTCCTTCTTGAGTTTAATCTGCCCTGGACAAACAGGGTAGGAGGGGGTGCTCCGCGCCCTTTCTGACCTCCTGTATACTTCAGCTACCTCCCATGCTTTCCCTTTCTTTCTGAATGTTTGAGAGAGAGAACCATAGACATATGAACACATTACGCATTTGTTGCCAAAGAAAACAAGACTCTTTGTAAACCATGTAGAGCGACTCACACTATTAAAAACAAGAAAATGTTATACTTTATATTTTTGTCAGCTTAATCAATTTCAGACTTAGTTTTGTCAACTAAAACTTGACTAAAACTACAAAAATTTAGATGCCTAAATTACAACTAAAACTAAATTACATTTTAGTCAAAAGACTATGACTAAAACTAAGTAAAAATGTGCTGTCAAAATTAACACTGCAGGGAACTGGAAGGTAAGGACCAAAACAGGAGTGACAGATCTATAGCGATCCACACATGAGCTAGCAGACAGTGATACCTGAGTAGTACTTGGAGGTTTTGATTTCCAACAGTGTTTCTCTCCAGACACTGTACCAGGGGGTGCTAGCTTTAACACAGTCATCTAGTAGGTTGAAGCACAGAGTAAGCATAGAGTATAGTTATGTTTTGATGTATTTCTGTTACTTTCCTTCATTACTGAGCTGTGAAGTTGACATATGAACGACACCTAAGAGAAATGAGCTCTGAGACATCTGTGGTGTACAGTTATTTCTAATCATAGAGGTCAACCACCATAACCTGGACAGTTATACACACAACACTGCATCTCGGCTCATAACAAATATCAAAAATTGAAAAATTAGAAATTGATTACTTATTGTCCATAAAGGAGTATTCAGCCAGTTATAGTTAATTACAATAATAATAATAATGATGATGATGAGTCATGTTGCTACAATAAAACTTGCTTATTTTCAACTACTCAGAACACGTCTTAGAGTAATCCTTAATAACACCACTAATAGATTTTTTAAATATAATTTTTGTATTGATAACATTTTATCAGCACCTTCCAATCAAGCACTAGTTCTTACCACTGAAATTGAGCTCATAATCTCCTGCCATAACCACATTAGTCACAGCACTTTCTTGGGGCTGGCAAGATAACACTACATCACTGAGTAGCTGACGCTGAGCAGGGCTCGGAGACGCAGATGTTGTTGTTGGACTTGTCATTACATTGTTGACACAGACACGCAGGTTTTTCACAACCTGCACCTGATTGTTGGGATCTCGGATGTGACCTAGAGGAAAACACAGTAAGTCACAGCATGGCACTCAAACAGTATCAGAAAATAGACATAAAATGTCACTGACAGAGAGGTGTCCCCTTTAGAAGAAATATGCATTAATGGAATGCAGCGCAAATCTCTCAACCATAGCAAAAAGGTAAAAATCAATAACACTAAAAAAAATACTGCGATGAAAAAAATTACGAGACGCACATATACTGAAATGTGTACAATATGTACAATAGCTATACTTTCTGGTTTTTTATTAACAAACCAAATACTGAACATAACTTACCAATATTAATAATTGCTATAATAATAATTGTATAAAGCAATGAAAAAAATAATCATTTTTAACATGAAGAAAGTCCAGTAGAAGTTACTGGTTGTGCTGATGGGATATGGATGGGTTCTACAGCACCAAGACCCAAGCTCTCCTTGAGTAAATGCCTGGAATATGCTCCATCCTTTGGAGACTGTGCTGGGAGATACAGCAAACCTTCTGGTAATGGCACGTATTGATGTGTCATTATGGAGCAGTTGGACCATCTGTGCAGCCTCTGTAGGGTCCAGGTATTGCTTTAAGCTACCAGTAGAGATACTGACCCTAGCCAAATGCTAAAAAAAAAAACCCAAAACAAATACTGGCAACCACCAGAGCTACCCCTCAGCCTCCTAATAGACACACCTATGGTATCAATTTCAAAATTCTATGTTGCCTTGTTCTCAAGTTTCCCCATTCACAAGATTTTCAGAAAACCTGACCTTTGACCTTTAGGTCGAGTTCACTGAGATTCAAACTTGTCCAAGATTTTTAGCAGATAAACCTATGGTATCAGTTTCAAAAATCTTAGGTGACTTCCTTCTCAAATCATCGCAGTCACAAAATTTTCTGAAAACTTGACCTCTGACCTTGAGGTTGAGGTCACTGACATTTGAACTCGTCCAAGATTTTTAGTCAATACACTTGTGTCATCTATTTGAATGTTGCCTCGTTCTTGAATTATTGCATCCGCAAACTTTGGTGTCCTCGTTTCTGCCCGCCTCCCCAGCAGGGTGACGACATTACCCCATCGACCTTTTACAGCTAAGGAGTAAATACAATGTCAGAAAAGATGAGGAGGGGAAATTTGTCAGTGGCCCCCACTGGTAAAACCCATCCTGTTTAGGCAGTTGTCTCATTGTTGCCCCTCTAGTGCACCTGTTGTTCATTTCCTTAACACCAAAGCAGATGAAACTCATCAATAACTCCATCTGCTGCTTAATTGACAAGATCAATATCCCACAAGATTACCTGAATTGATGCTATAATTCTGATTAAAAAGCGTTCCTTTTATTTTTTTGTGAAGTGTATTAATTTGGAAGCATTAAGTTGAGAGTAGTGCCATGTGAAAATTTATCAGAAATTATTACTACAGCAGTGATTACTGGGATATATCAAAGACACAGCCTTATACGTTTCCATGAATTTCCCTTCTCCTGGAATCTCCTCCTGCCCTTGAGACTGTGCTGGGGGAGACAGCAAACCTGGTAATGGCACGTAACTGATTGTTGACTGGGGGGGGGGGGGCTTTAATATTTACTCAGCTATACAATTTA
>VVHJ01041922.1:19131-33927 GCA_015107715.1 Tylochromis polylepis | reverse complement strand
TGGTTTTTGGGTGGGGGGGGGGGGGGGGGGGGCTTTAATATTTACTCAGCTATACAATTTAAACCGCTATCGTACAGTTTTACGGATTTTGCGTTACCCGAATGTAAAAATCAAACAAAATGTATATATCCTATCCATTTTGTTTATACATTAGTAAGAATGTTAATGTCTTTAATTACCACGCCAAATACTGAGAATATGTAGCTTAAACACATTTAACTGCATCTTCGCTTGGCTTTACTTATGCTGAACATGTCAACTAACAGTTTAGCTGCGTGCTCCAAGTAAAGTCTGTTAGCTTGGTTACTGTGTGCTGGGTCTAATAGTCAGCCACCAACAGAATTGCTCAGGTGCTGACTGAAACGCTATCTTAGAAGCCCAAATGCTAATTTGTCCAGCTCGGGTCACTTTGCACTTGCATGTCAACAAGCAGGGCGGTTGGCATAGCTGCTTAATCACGAGCCAATCTGCTAAGCGTCTGCTAGCGAAGAGCTAACGACAGTTGTAACCCCGCGAGCAGCAAAATATCATTCCTCATTTTTACCAGCCACGAAGCTTAAAATCGGGGCTGATGGTGTGTTTTGAATAGTTGCTCATACCTTCAGACGTAAGTCTGCAGAAAGGCCTAAGCAGCTCCGCAAAATTTAGGTTGTTTTTGCGAGTCACTCTCTCCGCTTCTTCACTGCACAAGACGGCCACCATCGGGACAAACGAGTCCTGAACGAACTCCTGTACAGACTGAACACACTGGGCCATGTCGGAGCAGAGTCAAAACTATTTAACACAATGAACGGAGCCAAGTGTACTGTAAGAAAGCCGGGCTATAGCATTACTTTAGACAACTCTTATGTCAGAAGACCGCAGCCATGTTGAATACACCAGCCTTCTTCCTGTGAAGGGCCGACAGTCAGGTGATGCTGGAATACGTCACTTCCTTTTCCGTTCGGCAGCGATCTAGTGACTGTCGGGCGTGTTGTGTATGAAAGAGCCTGGTCTAGAACGTCCAGAGCTCGAAGACATGCCCACGTAGCCAGACTTGTCTGTGGAGAAAAACGCTGAACACGGCCGCCATGTTCCAGTTCCCGAGTTTTGACTAAGAGTTATGTACCATCATAGGGTTAGCAAATAATCGATATACTTAATAAACCATTACAAACCTGCAGCATAAAACGTTAAATTAACAACACATCACATGATTTTCTTCAAATGAGCAACTACTGTCTATTTGCAGTTTCTTAAGACTCATTTGCATCATGACAATTTCACATATTTCAGTCTGTCTTAGCAGGGCTGTTACAAACCACAAAAATAAAGTTTCAACTGTATCTTACACTTTAATGCAGTATCACCAGCACTGTGGGAACTTTCTGTACAATCCAGTCATCACAACTTGGCATAAAATAAACCTCTGCCAGTAAATTGAGCAATACAGCCTTAACATCCAGGATCAAAGAAAGGGAACATTCTGCACTGCACAATACAGACACTACTTAACGTTACCCAGGTATAAAGGCTGCAAGTGAGAGAAGGCACACGTTGTACAGGGGGATTATTTGATGTTCCGTAATATGCGACGAGCATGACTGGTTTTCATGGCAGCCAGAGCGGCCTCCAATGTGGAAATGAGATGCAGAAGGGTGCTGGGATCTGTCTGGAGAATCCTGCAGTTGTAGTCACTGTGGCCGTCACTTCTGGTTAGGTGGACACGCATTGTTAGCATAGGAATGAACTGCTGGCGGACTGAACGTCTGGCCAACTGACAGAAAAAGCAGAAAAAGCCACAATAAGAGCCAGACAAAGAAAGGGAAAATAGTTGAAAACTGAATACTAGTAATACTGCTTACTGATAGAAATATAAACCAGTGTATGTAGCTTTTCAGATTACAGTGCAAAATCTCTTTTTCCTTTCTGCATTACACACCTGCAAGCTTACAGTGTCACCTAATAATGATCACCTGATATAAAACCATACATCACAAGGTCAGATGATGGAAAGCAATTCAGTAGGGTTATCTCGATAATTAATAACGTAAACTCCACCTACCTTAAACACCACCTACCTACCACTAAATCTATTGTCTGTGGCACCATTATTGCACTGGTTGCAATATGTTTTTATGCAAGTTGGCAAGGACTTGGATTACCAGAACAGAAAATGGATGATCAAGTAGGCTACAGCAACAGTTAACATTGTGAAAAACAATGGAGACAAGTTCAGCACTGCACACTGAAAAATCCCACTCCCCTCAAAAATGTGTTTTGCCAGCTTACAATAATCTGCTGAAGACAGCGTCTCTCAGTTTAGCTTAAAACTAATTTAACCAAATTTAATATAATAATAAAATTCATGATATCAAAAATATTTCCCAGTTTTTAAAAACTGCCATATGCATATTTATAACCTTTAGCACACACACACACATACAACGAGAATGGACAATGGTAGTGTGAGGAACAGGAGAGACTGTATACTATCCATGACTTCAGGAAACATTTAACAACCAATACATTAATAAACACACACATAAAAGACTGCAGAGTTGAGTGCAATATGCAACAATTTCACATATGTACTATGCTGTATTTCCCACTTTATGTACCCAACAATAGTCAAACAATAAAATTATCTAGAAACCAATACACCTGCACATCAAGTCTCCATTCCAGGTTGTAGTATGCAGGCATATTGGACGGCAGATGACTCAGGATGTTGCGGATCTGACTGTGGTGCTGCAAGTAGAGCTGTACCAAAAGAGAACAGTGACGCATTCAACATCCTGACAGATAACACTGCTTAGATAAACAGTGTACCGCTTTAAGAGACTATACAGTGTTTAATTGAAGTCAGTTAAATAAAACTGTTTAAAAGCCACCTGTAACAGCATCTGGTTAAGATCTTCACTAAAGCCCAAAACCAACACTGAATCAAGGAAATCCACTTCAGATATCTACAGAGAGAGGGAGAGAGAGAATGAGAGAGAAAGAGCTGTGACATTTGGAATAGCTCACATTGGTTTACAGTTTTTGTCTTAGCTGGTGAAATATCACCAGTCTGAGTGTTTAGTGTTTAAGTATTCCATAATGATACAGGGCAGAAAGCAAGAAAATGCCACGTTAAATATGGGACAAGGACGTCATGGGTGGAAAAAAAGAGTAAATAATCACAGCATTCAGGGCTAAACTGCATGTTCATTTATATTCACTGATCTGATGTATGAGGAGTAAGTATTCCTCACCATGTGTTTGGAGCTCTCTGTCATCAGGAACATCAGGCCTTCTACTCCATGCTGTACCATTTCTACAGGAACACAGAGTTTCCCTGCAACCATAAAGGCAGGAATCATGAACTTACTTAACAGAGGTAGTGTACAAGTAATTATTATATGTGCCAAAGCTGTATGAAAGTCCAGTTCTATTTAGCAGTCACAGTAATGACATTCAACTCTTATTATCTTATAATAAACTGGTTAGACAACACATAAACTACAACCGTATTATCCTAGGATCAGAGCAGACTTGTACCATTTTAAAGACTGTATGTTCTGTCCTTCAATTTCCTAATGAGGAATTTCTTTGACCCAATTAAACTACAACAGCCCAGCTATAATTCCTGTCTTCATGCAGCTTTTAATTTAATTTAGATTTTAGTTTCCTGTATCGGTTCTCAGTCATCCAGGTCATGTTAGTCTAAGGAACTTGGAAAGAAAGCGACAGAACCTCTTTAAGTTTCGTAAAGACAATTCACCTCTTATCTGAGAGGCCTTTTCAGTTCTAAAACCAAATGGTGAAGAGTCCAAGGTATTTAAACCCTGTCTCTTAACAGGGTGGCTGACCCACTATTAACCATGTGCCTCATCACATGAGCAAAGGTGTGAAAAAAGGTGTGGGTCATGATCACCAGAGGTTTTGTGTGAACCCATTGTGAGACCTTGCCCCACCCTATTATGTGACTTTGAGGTCATCTGAGTGGGGGTTGAGGCGTCTGGGAAAGGATCTCAAAACTGGATTATAGATAGCAGACAGTTGGTGTCGTAAACCACCTCCTCTGTTCAAAGATGGTTGTTCACAGTGGACATAGATGGCTTATTTCACTCCTCTTTCAAACCATCTGTCTTCTCGGCCAAACTGTGAACAGTGGCATCCTCGAAAGAGTGACCTTTGACCTTTAGATGCTGATGTACAGCTGAGTCTCGTCCTGTCAAGGTGGCTGTTTTATGTTTTTCCATGTGTTTATGGAGTGGCCGTTTGGTTTCCCAATGTAGAGGTCTGAGCACTCCTCACTGCACTGCACAGCCTACACTATGTTGCTTGGGTTATGTTTAAGAGTTTTGTCTTTGAGATTAACTAGTTTTTGTCTGTTTCTCAACTCAGGAGAATTTTCTCAGCAGAGCCAACACCTTGGCTCATGTGATGAGTTACATGATTAATAGTGGGTCAACGACCCTGTTAAGGGACAACCCCCACTAGGGTTTAAATACAAGGGACTCTCCACCATTTGGTTTTAGAACTGAAGAAGCTTCTTGGATTAAAGGTGAAATGTCTTCATGAAACTTAAAGTCCATTCACTTTCTTCCCAAACTCCTTAGATTAGATTTTAGTCCTTAAATGGATTAAAAGGCAGACTAAATATTTGAAATAATATCAGTATCATTGTTGTACTACCTTAAAAAAGGCATACTTAATAATTTAACAATTTAATATGAATTTCAGAAAAGACAGCGTGCGATTGCTGCAGTAAAACAAACCTTATAAAACAAATACTATACACTAATGAGCCACAGAAGTCACATATGCTTGAAAAGAAGCACTAAAAGATGAAGAGCCTTACTAGCTGCTCCCTCATAGATCCTTGGACTAGTTCCTCTTCTTAGAAACTCCAGTGCTATGCGTCCAAACTCTCCCACCACTGAGAAAGTAAAAGAAAAAAAAAGCATCATTATCATGAATGATATATAGATAACTCATAACCAACTGTGTCTGGGCATCAATAATTTAAATTGATTTGTCTCAGAAGGATGGCATTGACTCAGGCTGACAAAGGCAACCCCCCCCCAAATTCCAGAGGAAATGAGGAAGAAGGTCATTGAAAGCCTGTATGCTGGATTTCAATGGGTATAAAATTGTAATCCTAAAGTTCTCAGATTGCTGTAGTGTGATAAACAGTCCAAAGTTTGCCTTTGTGATTTACTGAAGTAAAAGTATTAGACTGAATCAAATGGAAATACTCCACATAGACAGAATTTGTATTTAATTACAGAACTCAAATGTTCTTAGTTCCATTCCACCACTGAGGATGACTCTGTTAAGATTCCATGCATCCATTCTCTTCCACTTATCCAACTCAGGGTCACGAGGGAGCAAGAGACAGGTCACACACATCACAAGACTAACACAGAATAACAGACAACCAGTCTGTCGTTGGGAAACTTTGGGCTGGGCTGGTGTACCCAGAGAGTAACCATGCAGACAGAGATACTAGAGTAAATCGCCATGGTAACTTATGCTGTGAACCTAACCTGCTCTGAAGCAGGTTAAGCTCCACATTAGAGAAAAACAAATATGAAATCACCGCCTACTGAACAATCAGTTACCGAGAAAATAGTGTCACCATTCCTGGAATATCCCTCAGGCCCCTGTGTGCAGACAGTAGGAAGGTCAAAACTTTTTTTTAATACTGTGTAATGTCTTTGTGTATCCCTGATGAGCATCCATTAAAAAATTATATAAATATTTTTATTCGTCATTTTTTTTCTGTTGGCAGCAAACCAATTTACAACAAATCTATAACATTTTATTAAATTGATATGGACACTTGTAGACAAGTGTGATACAGCTTCTCTCCTGGGAGGGAATGTGTGTTATAAGTGCAAGTTGCTGTACCTTATTAAAACCACTAAATGAAGCACAAACTGTGCTTCACATTGTCACAGGAATGTTCGTATATTATTTTGGTGATTTAGAAAATGCATAAATGTTGTTTACGTGATTGTAATCTGCTGCTGAGTCTCACATTCCTGGAAACACAGATCACACACCAGGGATACCTGTTCAGTCAGTCAGGTTAATGTTACTTTGATCTGTGGCAAACTGAAGAGATTTCACTCTCCTTGCCTTTTATCTGTATATTTTTTATTTTCTTTAGAGATTTTTACAACCATTTAGTATTATCTCTTGAGCAGGTGGTGCACGCAGATTCATCATTTCCACGGAATGGCTGTGTCTGTCTGTCAGTGTGTCATGCAGTTTGACAAGATTAAAGACCTCGGTTAAAAAAAAAGAAAATAAAAAAGGTCTCCAGCTCCAGCTCTTGCAAATGCATACACATTATCTTCAGACAACAATTTAATTATTTTTATATTTTAAAAAAATCAAAAAGCCTTCCGTCTGGTCTCGTACATCTTTTTGTAACATAAATAACGAGCCGACATTTTCCTCACGACACCAACGATCAGTTCGACGGTCCCTCGAGTTTACCTGCATACATCCTGCTCACCTGTCAACTGTCAACAGCTGCTGCTGATTCAGGAAACGCGCCCACGTTAACTTGTGACGGTCACAGTTTAACGTGAGCAGCTGTATGCTCAACATACCGTAATGTCATCGTAATATTCTGCACAAAATAAGCAAATGTAGCTTGTTTCCTCAGCGCAGACTTGCTGGAGCGTGTGTTTCCCCCTCAGAGTGACTGATCTGGTATAATAATAACAATAATAATAATAATAATAAAGACAAACGGGATTTAAAAGGAGGGAGCGATGGACACTGAGATAACTTCATTTTACTTTATAAGGTAACCTGTTGCTTTGATGAGGATTTGGGGTATTTGCATTTGCAAAGCAAATCATCTTTAAATAATCAATCCCAGGTGTCATGGGGAATATGAAAAACATAGCCACTGCTGGGTAAGTGTAATGTTTATTATATGTTTATTCAATAAATGAGTTCATGGCACTGAGAATTTAATTCTGAGGATGAAGTTGCCTTAGCATTTTTTGCCGAGGTCTTTAATCTTGTTAAACTGCATGATGACACACTGGCAGACATAGACGACCATTCGGTGAAAATGACGAATCTGCGGATGCCAGTTAACCTGAACCGGGTACTCATAGGGATTATTTTCTGTGGTAGAAGAGTCATATGACCCGTGAAACCAGATGCTTCCGGCAACTCCACTTTCATATGAACGCGTAGGGAAAACCCTGCATTAACTCAGCGAACTGGTAACCACCTTCGTGTGACCATTTATCCTGATCGCCAATGTCAGGATAAGCGAATCTAGATAACAGAAGGATATCCTGAGTATGTTGAACGAGTTTAGTAGTATAGAGCCCAGATCCTCCACTTCCTATCCTCCCTCACGCTAGTTACTAACCTGCGGCGTCAACCTGAGGCAGGAACGAGAGATGTTCTTTATGTTCCTCAGACAAAACCAGTAGCATGCTGACCAACAGTTTCCACTTCAAACCCCCCGACAACTGATAGACATATGTACCCAGAAAACGAGCGGTTTTATTTCTTCTTTGGTGTCTTCTTCTTCTTTTTTATTATGTATTGGCGGTTGGCAAACAGCAAAATGGTGCATTACCGCCACCAACTGGTGTGGAGTGTGGACTGAAATGTCAAAAAATAAATAAATAAAAGTCTTATCCTCCCAAACTTTGTCTTTTTAAAAAAATGGCCTGATAATTTTCACTACTCGAGATCTTGCTAAATAAATCAACCAAGTCCAGTTTCATTTTCATATCACCGAGCTTTTGGATCAGTTGTCTTCTTTCAGCATTATATTTCTGACAATGCACTGAAACATGTTCTATTGTTTCTTCTTCTCTATTACAGTCACACTTTCCTGCATGGTGTTTTCCTATTAAAAATAACGTGCTATTCAAACCAGTGTGCCCAAATCTAAGTCGAGATATAACCGTCTCCTCTCTCCTGTTCCTTCCTGTGCTTCTCATTTCTCCTGTTTTCCTTTAGATTTTGTAAAACCATCGCCCTTTCCTCTCTTCTTCCCATTGCTTTTGCCATCTTTCTTCCATTTTCTGCCATATTCTATTCTTAATCTCTGTTCTACTAACACTGATAACTAGATCCACTGAAAGTCTCTTTGTAGCTTCCTTTGCTGTCCTATCTGCCATTTCATTTCCCTTCATATTGACTCTATACAGTGTTTGCTGAATCTCTATCAGAATGTCGGGTCTGCTATCTGGGTGACTACCTTGCAAACTAGCCAATGATGAACTCGAGTCCAAGCATATCACCGATCTTAATGGTCTTGTGTCTTCAGTCCACTGGACAGCTAACAGTATTGAAACCATTTCTCCCGTGTACACTGATAATCCATTACAGATCCTTTTCCTTACTTTGACATGAAGCTCAGGAACAATAAATGCTATCCCACTTTGGTTGGATGTATTCCTTGATGCATCTGTGTCGATTTTGACATAACTGTAATACTGATCAATATATGCCTGCAGTGTATGTGGCTTTAAAATAAATCGCTCATCCTTGTTCTTTTTGTTCAATAGTGTGAAATCTACTACCGCATCAGAGAGTATCCATGGTGGTATTGTAGGTACTGTTTGACTCATGTTGATCTTGTCCAGATTAAGTTCAGCCACTTTCTGTCTCACTGTCCACCCAAAGCTCTTCATTTCTCTTTTTCCCAGCAGGGTTGGAAAATAGTTTTTGTTGGATGATCTTGACCATGTCCTTGTAGACTTGCCCAGTAGTTCAATGTTAGCTGCTCTCTTCTGATTTCTAATGGCATTTCTCCCATTTCTACCTTTATTGCTGCTGTTGGGGTTGTTTTAAATGCATCTGTGCAGAGTCTTAGCCCCTGATATTGGATACTATCTAACTTACAAAGACCTGTTCCGGCGCTTGCTGGAGTCCAAAAACTTTAGACTTTATAAACTTTATAACCATTTCCAGACTGATAGATGTATGTTACTTGGTTTCTTTAAAATGTGCCATGATGATAAATATATGGCAAAGCGACACCAACACAACTTTTTGAGATCTTTAGCCTACTTTTCTTGGGTGTGGTTCGTAAAATTTCACTCAGCTCTCCCAAAAAATGTTATTAATCACAGTTAATTCATGATTTAAAAAGAAGGGCAATTATTTTTTCACACAGAGTCAGAAAAAACACCCAAAAAAAACATTCATGCAGACATTTGTAACTTTCAGGTGTATATCAATTTTATTCTATTACCTCAATAATTGTACAACAAACTGTTACAAATACTTTAAGAGTTTCTACGTTTTTACATTCTAAGTTTAGATTTTAAATAAAAAATAAAAACACCTCTTAATTTCTGCTTGCCACACACCTGTAAACTACCTGGAAGATCTTACCCACTTTCCGGTCTGTCTACAACTGCGGTGGAGACGCGTTGTGGTTTGACGCATTGCAGATCCCCTCCTGCCAATCAGCGGCCTCCTTACAGCGTGCAGAACATTGCGGGTCCGCACTGTCCAATCAGAATCCGCCTCTCAAAATCAAAACTGCAACTGTACCCAGTGCCGACAGCCGCGCTGTTTAGAGCGTATCCTTCCGCCTGGATAAAAGACTGTTACACAAAGTAGTCCGTCAGTTTCTGCGCGGCCGTGCTACAGTGTTAGTGTCGCATTATTGAGGTCATAATAATTATATTTCTTCATATTTTTAATATTTTAATTATCATGAAACATATAATGACGGCTATATGGTTTCAGATGACATTAATATTACCTTACATGTAAATATATGTCAAAGAGAAACCAGCACACCTTAAGATTGCAGGGACGCCATAAACAGAGGTTTTTATTTGACTGAAGAGTGGACAGGTGCTGACAGGTAACAGCACTCCGTTTAAAATGATACTTTATCCAGGATACTTAGACTAGATAAGATTTAAAAGAGAGTTTCCAAAGCCAAAAATGTAGGCTGGCAACTCCTAAATTATGTGATGAAAATTTAAGTATATTATTTCTATATATATAACCTGTAATACTGTTCCTAATCACTTTAATATGTATTAATGTGACCAATAAATACAGAAAAATCCAAAACCATATGTAGAAATCATTCCAGTGGCTTCAGCATAAAAGGAAAAAACTAATGTTTTAAGCCTTTTTTTTTACATTTTAATAACAGCAAACCATATTCAGAAAGCACCTCTCATTATTCTTGCAGACAGATGACATTTGAAATGTCTGGGCTGACTCACCAACTGATGCCTCAACCTAATAGGACTGTCGATGCTCTTAAATAGTCAAATTGCACATAGTGAAACTGCAAAGTTTTGTGCAGTGGGCTGACTAATGCTTAAAGCCTCATGAGATAACATCGACATATTCACATAACCAACTGTTGGAAAACTAAGTAAGCACTACTGTTCCATCTAACCCTAAAGTAAATACAGTAAATAATTAGTGACCCTAAACAGGACCCAAACACATACCATGCCATTACCAGTTGGGTTGTGAGCAATGTTATTTTTTTATTAACTGTAATTTTTTTTTTTCAAATGTCAAGCTTGGCCTTTATTTGGTGGTGATGACAGGTGACTGGAAGTGGGCAGGTAACATGCTGATCTCAATTTTTTAGTATTACAGCAATAACTAATAGGAGGAAAGTGAAGTTTGACTGACACATGAGGCAAGTCCTGCTGGTTTCACTAGTTAACATTAACCGCATGATGTGTGATTAATTCCATTTAATTAATTAGATCCCAAATTAAGACTTGATTTTCTGTATCATGCGGTAAATATGTTTATTTCTCCTCTGAAGTTGTTAATCTAAACATGCTAGTGTTTTGAGATCAGACGTGACACCTGAGCGATGGATATGACTGTAAACAAAGTACACTGCAAGCTCGTGTCCTGGATAATGCTCATTTCCAACTCCAGTAATCTTTATAGTTTGCAAAATAAATGTTTTTTCATTGTGACCTGAAATAAGCAACTGAGGCCATGAAGATGTTTTTAACCCTGTAAGACCCAACCCATCAAAAAATAGCCAGAAAATTCTGATTTTTTTGGAACTGAGATGTTTATGAACCCCTATAACAAAAGCCACAAAATTGTCTTTCTATATCATGTTGTGAATATTTTTATTATATTTATTATATATTTGTTGTATCGCATTTTAGACATTGGGCGTTTTTGGCAACGTTTTGTTAACAACAATATTAATTTTAGACCAAAAAAGGAGTTTTGTCCATAACATTTTGAAATTATGGCAAGTATTGATCATGAGTTGATGAGATAGAGGTCTCAGAAACTCATGTATCAAATATGATACACAGGGCATTATAGAGCTAACTTTTCCAGTAGGTGGCCATTAAAAAAAAGGTTTAAGGCACTTTGGCACTAGCTTCGCTAATGTCCATAAGGATATACTGCTTAATCCTCCTTTCATAATCCTCAGAGTAACCAAACTTTACGAAAATTGACCTAACATTTTATTCGTGATGACCCGAAATGGGAGATTAAGTCAACCACAGGTATCGCCCCCTGGTGGCCAGTAGAAAGAATAAAGGTTTGGGGGCACTTCGTGAGAACGTCACTTTGCAGAGCCGGAAGTTACATCTATCTGCGTTCAGTATTTCTTTTCAGGCTGTAGCATTTTTTTCCTGGAGCGTGATCTTTGTCAGACAATAACAAATGTAGCGTGAGAGCAGCACATAGGAGTGGTTGTGGTTTAACAGGTAGAGTGGGTCATCCACCATGATGTAAGCTCAGTGCTACGATCCCCTGGCTCCACCACATTCTCAAAAATGGTGAAATAACATACCATGTCCATGTCAGGGATACTTAAAGCTCAACATTTCCTACAACTAGGGTGACCAGGTGTTCTGCTTCAAAAACGTAAAAAGCCATTTGTCATTCACATTAATGTTTTAAATAAAAAAAAGTCCTTAGAGTGATTTAAAAAGCAAAATTTTATGTTATTCCTACATTTAAACTTTGAACCTCTAAGAGGCAAATGTTCTGCAAAAGCACATTTACACTGACAGTCATTTCGCTTGGCTAGACCAAAGAAATGACTCTCAAGTTATAGTTCTCCAGAGTTTCTAAAGATCTTTCTTGTTTTCTTTGGACACTGGCTGTTTGTACCTGACCATTTTCAGAAGAATATCTTGTATTTGTTTATCAAGCCACTCAATGCTGAGTAGTGAATCATTCAAGCATGAAAAAGCACCTAACTGACAGGATGAACCAGTGTTGTGTCTACAGATCATTTGTATCTTTAGGCATCTCAGCATTGTGGTTCCTTAAAAAAATGAGAGAATGGGACAAGTGAAGGACAAAAGAAGAAGTGGCCGGCCTAAAATACTATCTATAGCAGATGAACTGCATCCAAGAGTGACGTCTTTAAGAAATAGGGGGGACAAAAATCTGGCAAAGACCTAACACAGAACCTGAGAGATGCATCTGGAGCTTCAGTAGATCCATCTCCTGTTCACTGAAGCCTCATCAGAAATGGTCTCTGTGGAAGATTGGCTGTCAAGAAGTCATTCTTAATGAAGGGAAACAGGAGAAAAGACTGAGGCATGCCAGATCACACAAGAACTGCACTGAAAAGCTGTAGCAACAGGTCTTATAGAGTGTTTGTCAATATATACAGAATAGAGAGGTACAACAGTGAGTGTCTACAGCCATCTATAAAACATGGTGGAGGCTGTGTCATGATTTGGGATCAGATTTTGATCTACAATGGAAAGCATCTGGTTGGCAACAGCTTTGGTTTTCAACATGACAAAGATCCCAAAGACACAGCTAGTGCAGTAAAAGCATACCTGGATAGAAAAACGCACAATGAAACACTATCAGTCATGGATTGGCCTCCCCAGAGCCCGGGCCACAACATTACTGAAGCAGTATGGGACCATCTAAAAGCAGCCAACATCCAAAGAAGAGCTTTTAAGAGATCTCATCTTCTTCAGGAAGCCTGGAGAATTTAAGACTGGTTGAAGAGATTACAAAAAATTTTGCTTAAGAGAGTTAAGGCTGTGCTGAAGAAGAAGTTAGAATTGTACAACTCTGTAATTCAATTCAGTTTTATTTAGATAATGCCAAATCACAACAATAGTCACCTCAAAGCACTTCATATTGTAAAGACCCTACAATAAGAGAAACAAAACCCCATCAATCAAACAACCGTGGGGAAAAACTCCCTTTCAACGAGAAGAAACCACTGGCAGAACCATGCTCAGGGAGGGGCAGCCATCTGCCGTGATTGGTTAGGGGCGAAGGGAGGAAGACAGGAACTTCTGTACTATATTTCTGTGTATATTTGCACGTTTCAATAAATTTCCGAAGCTTTTTCCTATTTTCCTGGCAAAATAAAAAGAAATGAAGGGTGCACGTCTTGTATCACACCTTTTCATTAAGTATATGCACTCCAACAACACCAAACCTACCCTATGTAGACCTTACCATTCAATTTAAAACAGTTTCACTTTGATTTCCTTCCTGATTTCTAACTAAGCGCAGTTATTCCTACTCATAACTTCTCTGGCTTTAGATTAAACATCACAAGATGGTGCGCGTGAACGCGTGCAGCGAGCGCGGGGAGCCACACTCACACGCCCCTCCCGTCTTTGCGGAGGAATACCGTGAGTGCCGTGCGGTGGTGCTTTGTCCTGCGTACCCGCCTCCAAGCAGCAGCCAGTCCTCCTGCTCTGTGGCGACCGTCCATTTCCCTCTATTCCCCCGTAGCGTTAGCAGACCCGCCGTTGGAACTCCGCACAGACATGGTGAGTATTTTAACCAGCCGTTCCTTGTGATGTGTCCGGATTTAAGCTGTGTGAAGTTGACTGGAAGCCAGATGCGGGGTATCAAATATCTCAATAGCAGAGCGCTCAGGGAAGGACGTTAATACTGTGGCGGTAGTAGACGGAGCAGTTTATTACCACCGCGGCTTTTTTTAAGAGCCCACCCTGTGAAATTACAGCCGATTTTGGTGCCGTTAGCATCCCCACAAACTGAGGGGTAGTGCTCGTTACAGGTGGCCACAGTTGGTAGTTGTGGTAGAGCTGTTGGCTGCCGGCGTTAGCATCACAGCTAACAGTGGTGCCCTCGCCGACAGCCTGATTTTCCGGTGGGTTTTCTCTGCCGGAGAAGTAAGGATGGCTCGTTTCCTCAGGAGGAGAGCTGCCTCTCTCTGCAGATTATTCTGAGACATGGCGCTGTAAAATAAAAGTGCACATCTGCCCTGCATGTTCAGACGATCTGTGTAAGGGTGCATATTTTCATAGGCGTTGATTTAACAGTTGTAGATAAGAGCTGTCAAAGTCCAACGTGTAACCATTGTAAATGCCGCTGATAGTCCTAATTAGGCCACAGGTTATGGTGTACACACATGCATACTCTTTGCGTAGTCTAAGACATGTTTGAATTGTTTTGACGTCACATTTTTAAGTACAGATTGATGCTCCTAGATGAAAAGTCTGCTCTGCAGTGGATGCACACTGCAAACACCATATTACACTATTTATATTGTTTATACACACACACACACACACACACACACACCACTGTTCCTGGGTTGTGTGTCCATGAATGCACTGTGCCAGTCTCCAGGGGAGTGGTAGCATCCCACCCAGGTTTGTCATTTATAGCTTGTGGAGGGAGTTGCTTGCATTCACACATTCAGGACCCTATTGTTAAATATAAAAATTCATGTTTTTGTAGCTCATATTTTAGTTAAGTGTGTATTTGATGTCATGTTTTTAAAAAAACATTCACTGAAAACATTTTTTTTGGTTAATGGTTCTGATTTTTTTTTTTTTTTTTTTTTTCTTATGG
>VVHJ01041912.1:0-11397 GCA_015107715.1 Tylochromis polylepis | reverse complement strand
CCAGGAAGTGTCTGTGAACAGCAACCGTGGGTGTTAATAAAGTATGCTGAGGAGCATGAATATGTCGTCGGGTCTGCCATGGTTATGTTACAGTGGTGCTGAAATCCAGGAGGAGGGCGTGGCAGACCCAGGACCGGGCCGGGAGACAAGTCGCTGGCCCAAATGGTGGCCGAGCTGGCGGCCATGAGACGGAAGCAGGCGGGAGTGGCACGCCGCCGGCAGGACGAACTACACCTCAGGTGGGAGCGGCACATGCAGGTGATAGAGGGCCTGGTGGCTCAGATCCGGTCCTGGCTGGCACCGCCAGGACCCCCGGCGCGCCAGCTAAGCCTGCGCACCCGAGGCCTGCCCAGCTGCCTGGGAGCCCCGGCTCTCGACCACGCCTGCCAGGCCGCTACCGCAGGTCACATGGCCGACCTCCGGACCAGCTTCGCTGGCGCCACTGGGCAAGTGGCTGGCTGCCTGAACTGTCGTCTCCCTGTCGCTGGACCTGTGGCCGGGAGTGCCGATGGCCAGGGCTGATTCCCTCTCCCGCTCGCGGGGATGGCTCCCCGGCCTCAGTCGGGCGATGGGGGTATGTGGCGGGGCCGTTGTGGGGAAGGCGGACGCACCTGCACGGCATCGGCAATCAAGCCCGCCGGCTTAAAGTCTGTACTGGTCCCTGCTGTAATGTTGTTGTTGTGGTGTGTACGTGTGGCTGGCAGCTGGGACGCTGCAGCCAGGAAGTGTCCGTGAACAGCAACCGTGGGTGTTAATAAAGTATGCTGAGAAGCATGAATATGTTATCGGGTCTGCCATGGTTATGTTACATTTCTGTTCTGGATGCAGTTTTCACTGCATTGTGCTCTTGTCCTTTAATAAAAATAAAAGTAATGCCTCTATCCATACTAGACTGTGCCACTATATTCTACCTCTGGCACAAGAACTCAAATCAGCTGGTTGTAGCGCAAGTGCAAGTGGAATCAATAGGCAATCAAAGTAACAATTCCAGAGGAATTAAACTACTGGGAACTACTTGATTTCCATCCCTGCATTCCAAGGGATGCTGGGGAAATCAAGTCTGATGAACCATGTTCAGCACCTCCATTGCTTAGGCTGCCGGAAGGAGCTGTCACTGCAAGGTGGTTAGTGCATGAATATATCCGAACCAGATGGTGGACACTGAATGTGAAGTGAGCCATCAAGCTAAAGATAGAGTCCTATCAGTCTTGGCTAGCCTGTGGAACTACGGAAGTAGCTGAAAGGTATCGGCACACCAAACGGAATGTAGCCTGATTGGTAGCTGAAGCAAAAACTTAGGTGTTGGAAGAGTTTGGTGAAGCCATGGAGAAAGACTTTCGGTCTTCCTTGAAGTGATTTTGGCAAACTGTCAGATGGGACTCAGAAGGTAAAGGGGTGCTCTACACATAAGGTATATAGTGGGAGTGGGGCGTTGCTGACCTCAAATGAAGACGTAATCAGATGGTGGAAGGAATATTTCAAGGAACTCCTCAATACCACTGACACGTCTTCTGTAGAGGAAGCAGAGTCTTGGCACAAGGGGGACGAATCGCCCATCAGGTCATGGTGAAGAGAGAGCTGAGCATAAACATGAAGGTGACAATTTACAGAATAAGATCACAGACACAAACGGTGGAAATGAGCTTTCTTCGATAGGTGGGTGACCTGTCTCTTAGAGATAGGGTGAGGAGTTTAGCCATCTAAATGGAAACCTTAAGGGATCTCAAAACTGCATTGTAGGTGGCAGACAGTTGGTGTTGTAAGCCACCGCTTCTTTTCAAAGATGGTTGTTCACAGTGGACATAGACGGCTTCTTTCACTCCTCGCTCAAACCATCTGTCTTCTCTGTCCAACATGTGAACATTGGCGTCCTCAAAGAGTGACCTTTGTCCTTTAGATGCAGATGGACAGCTGAGTCTTGTCCCGTCGAGGTGGCTCTTCTATGCTGTGCCATGTGTTTATGAAGTGGCTGTTTGGTCTCTCCAATGTAGAGGTCTGAGCACTCCTTGCTGCATTGCATAGCATACAGTATGTTTAGTTTGTGTTTTGGAGTTTTGTCCTTGGGATGAAACTATTTTTGTCTGAGGGTGTGGCTGGGTCTGAAGTGCACTGCGATGTCACGCTTGGAGAAAATTCTCCTGAGTTTCACTGATAAACATAAAGGATGACAATGTTGTTCTGTTTGTCATTCTGTATCTCCCTAGTTGGTGTCTGACCCTCTCTCCTACCCATCTTCACTGATTTGATGAAGGCCCAGTTGGGATAACTGGGCTTTCTTTACATGTGTGTGTTCATTTTCTTTCCCTTCTGGCTTACAGGGAACATTTTCTGGAGGGTCTGCAGGGTCCTGATTGCTCCAAGTTTATGTTCCAGAGGGTGATGGGAGTCAAAGAGTAGGTCCTGGTCTGTGTGTGTGGGGTTCCAGTAAATGTCAGTGTTACGGTTTCCATTCTCAATGTCGAAGGCACAGTACTAAAATGGAAAACTATTATCCTTTGTATCTTCCTTGGTGATCTTTATCTTTATATCCACTGAGTTGATGTGAACAGTGAAAGTTTCTAATCTTGGGTTTTGATTTTGACCCGGGTGTCATCCACGTATCTGTACCAGTGGCCAGGTGCTGTCCCTTTGAAAGAACCAAGAGCTTTACCTTCCATTTCCTCCATGGCTACAATGGGTGACACTTGGGAGCCCATGGCGCATTCATATTTTTGTCTGTAGAAACCCTCATTGTATTTAAATATGTGGTGTTAAGGCAGAGGTCTAACAGTGTGGAAATCTGATTAGGGAAGAAGCTGGTTCTTTTTTCTAAGAAGCTGTCTTGCTTTAGTCCTTTTCTGACAGTCTCCACTGCCTCAGTTGTAGGGATACAAATGAAAAGGGAGACCACATCAAAGGACACTATGGTTTCATCTGGATAGAGTCTAAGGCCCTTTCCCAAAACCTCGGACGCTTCCTATGTAGCATGCTTCTGACGAAGATGGCAGGTCTCTGTGCAGTGGCTGAAGTCTGTGGTGCAGAGAGTGAAGAGGAAGGGGGAGAGGATGGTCCTTTGTTTTGCCTGCTTTAACTTCTCTAATTCTTACTGCCCAAGCTCCCGTATCACCAAGCTGGATGCTCTCGCTCACCAGTTCACTTCCCCAGATACCTCCTAATAAGAATCCATCCTCTCTGTATTTTGCATTGCCAGTTCCCTTATCTGATTGAATCGCGCATCAGTACGGCACAGCAGAACGAGTCTGATCCAGGGGGTGGTCCACCTAACGTCTTGTCCCTTCATCTGTTCGGTCTAAGGAATTGCACTGGGCAACACTGCAAAATTCAGTTGTCATCCTCGGTCCAGTGGACCATAAGCTTTCTGCACAGAGTGTTTTTTGGCCATCCCTGGAGAAGGATGTTTGAGAATACATTAGGGCCTGACATATCTGTGCCAAGAACAAAACAGCCAACACACCCCCTGTGGGAAAACTACAACCCTTAGCTGTTCCTGGCCTCCTGTGGTCCTATATTGCACTCGACTTTGTCACCGGACTTCCCAACTCCTCAGGTAACACCGCCATTCTAACTACTGTCGACTGTTTCTCTAAGGCAGTCTATCTGTTCACCCTACCCAAGCTCCATATGGCTCTGGAAAAGCCAACTCCTTACATGTATTCCGACTGCATGGCATTCCTCTGGGCATCGTATTTGACCAAGGCGGCGCTTTCAAGGCAAGTCTGGGGTACCAGCCTGTGTTGTTCCCACTGATGAGAATGGTGTGGTCTACTGTGCCTATATTAGGATGCCCTTCTTATTACTCGCATCTTAAAACAAACTTTTATTCCTTAGCTTTTAATGGTATTTACCATTTACACACCCGTATAAGGCTAAATATATGCTGTATACATCATATACTATATACACTGGTGGAATTGCGCCAGCTTAGAGTAGTTCTGCTTAAACAAGCAAATGAATCATAATGTGGGCTCTTCTGAATGCCATTCAGGTGTAATTCTATTTTATTGATCACCAAGAGAAAATCTTACAACTACCAGAATACTGTGAAGTCTGTTCCTGTCACGACTGCTTTTAAGGATATTATCGGATCCTTTCATTCTGTGGAGACAGGGTTACTAAAAAAACAACAAATTACACTCTCTAATTGGAAGAAGCTCACGGACTCAGTAGGTAAATGTATACTGAGATAAGTAAATACACTTGGTGTAGAACACCATATGCATTTTCTCCTTTGCTTGGGCACCAGCTTTATAAATGGTAGCTAGAACAGTCTCCAACAAACATAATTTATCTTTATGGATGATTTACCATCCATTATGGATGAATAGATTCGCTAAGTAGCAGTGGGCACTTATGATACAATTTGGGTTTTTTTTTACAGTTGATTTCTAGCAACCCTAAAAGCTCAAGTGATTATGAGAAAATTGCACAACAAAGCAGAGATGCAACTGCAAATCAACATCTGTCTCTGTTAGCAAAGCAGAACACTTCAAAGTAGATACATTGTTTGATATTTCATCTTTGCTAAGCACACCACATTTGAGCCTGTCACTTTAGAAAACTGTTTTACTGCCATACCTGACTCAAACTTTACTATGTCAGCACCATAGTAAAGTGGTTTGATTATGGTTTGATTATACCACAAACAAAAAACACAAGTACACTGCTTGAAAAAAAATTAAAGGAACACTTTTTAATCAGAATGTAGCATCAAGTTAGTTAAACTACTGGGATATTGATCTGGTTGGTTAAGTAGCAGAGGGAGTTATTAATCAATTTCTGTTGCTTTGCTGTTAATGAAATTAACAACAGGTGCACTACAGGAGTAACAACATGACAACCCCCAAAACAGGAATGGTTTGACAGGCAGAGGACACTGACACTGACTGTGTCTTCCAGCACTGTCAGAAGGAGACAGTTACTTTACAGAGCCATAGAAGGTCCTTAGCCCATCAGCAGGAACCGTATCTGCCACAGGCCAACAAAATGACTTCCAGCAGGCCACTGGTGTGAATGTCTTGGACCAACCAGAACCAGACTTCATTAGGGTGGCCTGAGGTTCACCCTGAACACATGTGACAGATGTGAAAGGGTCTGAATACGATCCTTTGTGTCATCAGCAGTATGCATACAAGCCCGTGTGGGCCATACAAACTAATGAGTACCATTTTGAGCTGGTCCAATAAAATTCTGGCAAAATGAAGTAGCACTCTGCATCATTTTTATCACTTTGAATTTTGGTGTGTCTTTGAATTGAGCCCTCTGTAGGTTCATCATTTTAATTTCATCAAACAGCGTGACATCCTTTCATTCCTAACACCATGTCAGTTTAGATATAGTACATGACTTTTTCCCATTGAGATCGGATGTGTTTTCAAAATGTTCCTTTAACTTTTTAAACAGTGTACTGTCCTAGAGTACACTGTTTAACAAACTCCACTAGAGTTTTGATGGCTTTTCAAAACTGCACACAAAGACAGATCAGGAGTCGGGACAAGCGGGAGAGACAGCAGGAGTAAGGTGGAAAGAGTTTCTACCTGTAACTTTAGTAAGCTAAAGTAAAGTAAATCATTAAAGAATATAATATTATAAAGAGGAGGTAATTAATGAAAAAAGGAAAAACCATCCAACCTGTTTAAATCCTCTTCCCTCAGAAAGTGCGTAGAGAGGGGTGAATAACTCCCAGGGGAAGCCACAGGCAGATCTGACTTGTAATGCAGAGTGCCGGTGTTGATAGGGGAAGAGACATGATTTTTCATGGGAGGAGAAAAAGCTGCAGCAGGACACAGTAAAAACAGAGTAACAGATTACTAAACAGGGAAGATGAGAAACTGACATCTGGATACAGTTCTACATGTACTGTATATATTAGTCTCTCAGGCTTTAGTACCCACAAATCTTATGTAATAAACAGGAACATATTCTACTGAGTAAAGCTCGCTGCAGTCTGGTTCTCTATATTCTAATGACATATGACTACAGACTAATCTAGTTCATAGCAACTGCATAACAATCTATTCCATAACACTTACACTGCATGTTATCAGGAGGCCCATAGGGATCTGATAGATACACATTGGTGGGTTTCCCCACCTTTAAAGCGACCACATCGGACGTGTTCTTTAAAATGGCCACAGCCTCTTCATGAGAAACGTCCTCCAGACTAAAGTGGTTCACCTGTGCAGACAGATATAAGAGTTCAGAGGCGATCTTTTTTTCTTATTGCTCAGTTCTGAAGAGTCCAACATGCTCCCTGCCTCCATGAGAGTGGATTGTGACAGATGGTCTTCGGATGAGAACACACCAGTAGAGAGGTAATTTAATTAGGGGGTGATTAAGCAAGAGGAATGCCCTCCTAGAGATACAACTTGTTGTTAACCTACAGAGACAGCAGGTTGCTTTCACAGAGTGTGTCAGACACTTATTTCATTCCTTAATTGTCACTTAGATTGGAGATACAGTAAGACAGCTGCCTGGTTAATGTACAGTTCACATTTTAAGCTGATTCATGGAACCACTGAATTTGCTGAACAACTGTCTGTTTAAAAGTAATCACAATATCATCATGATTAAAATCCTATAGAATTCATTAAATTTACTAACAAGCTCTGAATCCTTATGATTTAGGATTATAAGGCAATGATGAAATAATGACTCCCATTATGACTTCCACTGCATACTGAGTAAGGCTGACTTCTAACTAAAATGAACTTGGTTGTATATTTTCACTAACCAGTCAAGCTTCAGTTTAAATCGACATATGTCCATTTTGGATGTTGAATGTCACCACTTCAGTATTTTAAGCCAGGAGATGTTTGTATGAAGTTTTGTCACATGTTTAGTATATTAAATTATTTATATGAGTATATGAAATTAGTATATGAAATTATTTTGCAAATTACAAATGTGCAAAATTTGCTCCTCCACACAAAGAGTTTCTCAAAGCCATGCCTTGCTCAGGCAAACAAGAACTGTAACAGTACAATTTGTGTATAACTGATCCCCCGCAGTCACGCAAGAGCTCCCCTGAGGCCTCTGGCTGTCATTATTGCACCTTTGTGGTTCGTTAGGAAACTAGCCTGTCTGCAAACATCGACTGCAGTCACTGATGAATTGCATCATTAAGTTGCGATGCGTTGTTCAGCTCTGCCACACATCTGTCGATGCAGCGTAGTATTCTACAATTTCCTCTAATACTTTGGACCGACATTCATAATATAAACGAAGCAACTCGACTTGTGTGAAGTATTTTTGGCTGGGTATTGTGTACTTGGAATCAAGTGTTTTGACCAGTGTTTAGAGATATAACTTGTAATGGCTGCTATTATCTTGACAAGTATTTGTTATTTGGCGTGCCGTGGGGAAAAACCTGTTCTAGTGACTGGTGACTATTGTAAACCAAAAGCAACAAAAAAATATTGTAGTAACAGTGTGTTTTGCAACAGTGCGAAATGAACAATAGAGTAAATACACTGGTTCTTATATAGCACTTTTCTACTGTATCTGAGCACTCGAAGCACTTTACACAACTTGCCTCAGTCACACAAGCACTTTTTAATATCTAACATTCACAGAAATTCATACTCTGACGAATGCATTGGAAAGCAACTTGAGGGTAGTATCTTCCCCAAGGCATACAGACTGGAGCAGCCAGGGATCTAACCACCAACCTTCCAATTAGCAGATGAGCCTTAGTGTTGGTTATTCAAAATGTATTTATTTGGCACAGTTCTTAAGGAAAACATCTCCTCCACCAGATTTTCAATGTGTGGTCTGCGGTGCCGCTGCAGAGGAGGTGGATTCACCTGCGCGGCATCTGCAATCACGCCTCGCCGGCATAAAAAGGGTCCTGAGTGTTGTGTTGTGTTGTTGTTGTTGTGTACGTGCGGCTGGCAGCTGGGACGCTGCAGCCGGCAAGTGTCTGTAACAGCAACCGTGTGAAAAGTGTGCAGTGAAAAGTGTGTGCAATAAAGTATGTGGAACAGCATGTATGTGTCGTCGGGTCTGCCATGGTTATTTCACAAACACTTTGCATTTAATAGAAATCTTTTTATGTTTAAATATTAAGATGTTGTTTTTAGTATGATGCTCTCTTGAAACACAAAGATGAGTAACTGTGAGTAGCACTGCCTCATCTCAGCATGTTTTTCCAGGTCAGCCAGTATAAAAACTCAGTTTTCCTTGTCAGTCAGTGGAGAAAATTAAGAGTGGGAACTTTTTGTCTAAGGCTGACTTAAACGAAGTTGAGGGTGATGTTTTTGAACTGCCTAAAAATAGCTGTTCCCTGCTCCTGTTCCTGCTCCCAGTGTGGCTAAGGTCCAACCATTCCCTGCACCCATACCAGTTCCTCAGGTGAGGGTGGCTAGGATTCAGCCGGTCCCTGTTCCTACTCCCAGGGTATTTTGGACCCAGCACTCTCCTGCACCCATACTTTTTCTTTGGGTTGGAGTAGCTGGTGTCCAGTCGGTTCCTACACCTGTCCCGGTTCCCAGGGTGAGGCTAGCCCAGACCCAGTCTGTCCCTGTACCAGTTCCTCAGGTGGGGGTGCCTGCACGTGTTTCTGTTCCCAGGAGGTGAGTGGCGAGGCTTCTTTGGTAACCCCAGCTGTTAGAGGAGTCAGCTGGGAGTTCTGCTACACATGATCCAGAGGAGGTCTCCATGCAGCCTCAGCTAGCGCAACCAGAGCCTGCTGTGTGCCCTGCGCAACCCCAGTTAGTTTCACCTCTGCCAGAGGTCTCCACAGCATCTGGTCGTGTTTCATCTCTGCCAGAGGTCTCCACACCATCTGGTCCTTCTCCATCTTGGCCAATAGCCTCCGTGCTGTCTGGTCCTGCACTGCCCAAGCCTGAGTTCAGCACTCTGATATCAGCTCCTGCTCCATCCAAGTCAGAGGTCTGCGCTCTGCTGCCTGAGGGTCTCTGTCTCCGTCACCAGCCTCCAGCCTCCAGCCCGGTCGCCGGTGGGTCTCCGCCGTCGGCCTCCGCCGTCGGCCTCCTGGTCAATCTCCAGGTCAACCTCCTGAACTACTCCGTCTGTGCTGCTGGCCCCGCAGCTGGCATCCAGACCTCCTCCGTCTGCACCGCTGGCCTTGTGACTGGCCTCCTGAGCTTCGTCATCTCCCCTGTCTTGTCAGTTAGATTATGTCCAGCCGTGTTTCCCAGGTGTTTCCTCTCTGCCCTGATTCCCTCTGGTGTATATATTGTCTGTAATTTGATTTGATTTGATTTGAGTCCTGCATATTGGGGTCATAACCTGCCTGCCTCACACAACATGATACGACAGAATGTGCTTAAATGTAGTGCAAAGGACTCCTCACCCTTTTTTAAAATTGATCTGTCCACAAACTTTGTGACAGACAACCATTCACAATCACATTCACACCTACGGGCAATTTAGAATCGCCAGTTAACCTAATTCCACCAACTGCATGACTTTGGAATGTGGGAGTAAGCAGGAGTACCTGGAGAGGACCCACACAAACATAGGGAGAACATGTAAACTCCATACAGAAGGCCCTGGTCATAAGGTTGAGTCAAACTCAGCACCATCTTGCTGTGAGGCAACAGTGCTAAACACCGCAACACCTTCAGGTCGGGGGTTCAAACAGGGCGTGTATCCAGTACAGGTCCCCAGGCTAGTTCCCCCATGGTACCCAAGCCTAGCTTAGAATATAACTGGTTTAGCTCAGTGGGTGAGCAGGCAACCACATGCTGCATGGCCAGGAAGCAGCGGACCAGGTTTGAGTCCCACGGCCCTCCTGCATGTCTTCTCCACTCTCTCGCTCCCCTTTACTGTCTCTCTTCACTATCGCTATCTTAAAAAAGCAAAAATGCCCCAAAATAATGTATATTTAAAAAAAAGAAAGAAATATATATCCTTGTTGGGCGTTGAGGAACCAGGACACGCTGATGGGAAGTGGGCTACTGGAGCAAGAAGCCATGAGTGGACAAAGGATGAAAAAAATGGGGCTGTTGGAATGTTACTATGCAAGCAATCCCAGTGGAAGGGGTTACATGAAGAAAATGTGGGATCTATGGAATTTTCAGCAATGAACGGCAAAATAACTAGTAGCACAGTGTTTCAACATCTGGAAGAAGCAACTGCTATCACAACTATAGACTGATGAGTTATAACACAAATCCTACAGCAAGGGGAAGCTAGGACGTCAGGTCAGGGGGGCGATATTATTATCCTCAACCTCAGAAATTGGGTACCAAGAACAATTGGTGGGTTTAAGGCATTGAATGTTTGATTTGGTGTTATATAAATACAATTTAATTGAATTGAATTAAGGGCAGCACGATGGCTAGCACTGTTACCCAGCAAGAAGGTCCTTAGTTTGATTCCACCATCTACCCAGGGCCTTTCTGTGTGGAGTTTGCATGTTCTCCCTGTGTTTGCATGGGTTCTTTCCGGGTACCACGGCTTCCTCCCACAGTCCAGACACATGCAGTTAGTGTCGTTAGGTTAGTTGGTGATTCTAAATTGTCCATAGGTGTGAATGGCTGAATTCAATTGAATGGGAGAGCAGCTGACCTGAGAGATAGGTCATAGGCATCAGCCTTAATAATATGGCTCATCTCTGCCTGCCTGTGAATCTGCATTTGGGTCCATCTCTCCATAACACAACATCTGCGTTATTCAATTCAATTTTAATTTTAATTACACAGTGCCAAATCACAACAACAGTTGCCTCAAGGCGCTTTACATTGTAAGGTAAAGACCCTACAATAATACAAAGACAGAAAAAAACAACAACAAGCAAGCACTTTGGTGACAGTGGGAAGGAAAAACTCCCCTTTAAGAGGACAAAACCTCCGGTGGTACCAGGCTCAGGATCATGACCTTGTATGTGAGGAGCAGGATTTTAAATTCAATTCTGGATTTAACAGGAAGCCAGTGAAGAGAAGCCAGTATAGGAGAAATGTGCTCTCCCTTTCTAGTCCCTGTCAGGACTCTTGCTGCAGCATTTTGGATCAGCTGAAGGCTTTTTAGAGAGTTTTTAGGACATCCTGATAATAATGAATTACAGTAGTTGGTAGTGTCTTGTGCATGCTCAATCATCAGGTAATCATCCACAGACACATTAGCCAGGGAAGCAGAAGAACATCACATCAAGAAGGCCCTGAGTAAATGTGGTTATCCCAGATGGACATTTGTCAAAGGTGGGAAGGCGCCTAAAGAAAGCTCCAGCCAATCCAGAAGAGAAGAAGGGCATCTGCTGCTTAAGCAAAAACCCTTAGTGATCCCGTATGTGTCAGCTGAGATGCATTTTCTCTAAACACCGCGTCTCCGTGGCTTTTAAACCCCAAAACACGCTGCGCCAAAAACTGGTCCACCCCAAGGATCGGGTCCCCCGACACAAACAGAGTAATACAGTGTACGCTGTTAAGTGCTGGG
>VVHJ01041903.1:5457-18284 GCA_015107715.1 Tylochromis polylepis | reverse complement strand
CCTTAAGATTTGAGTGAGGCTAAGGATGCCAATCTGCCCACAAAAACTGCTTCCTGTCATTGAATTTTAATGCATATTTTTATTTGTTTTTATTTTGTTTGTCATAGCCGCCTGCACCAGAATAATCCATATTCACGGAGATGGATAGGTGCTGCCAGTGATGCCCCAAAGCAATCGCAGCCAGATGTTCAGCTTCAGAGGAGCGAGAGGAAAACAATGTGTAAGTAGGTGTGGGCGTTTCTCTGCTCTTCCTTCCTCGTTACTCCTGCCATTCACGCCTCTGAAAGTCTGAGTGTCACGCAGTCGGGAGCGGCTCTCCGGATTTACGAAGAAGTGCCACATTTTGTCATCTGTGACAAATTTCTCCTGCGCTTCAGCCGAGATCATTTAAATGAGATAGATTTAAACAAAGAATAAGGGTAGAGCCACGCCTTTTCCGTATGCGCTGTGTCGTATCCCTCTGCTTTAAAGGAAAAAATCCACCCTGAGGCGTTCAGATAGAAAAGGAAAGAACACTTTGAACATCCTGCGTCTGAGTGAAATGATGTGACTGCGCTTGTCACACACCACAGAGTGGAAAATCACCTGTCAAAGTGCAACAAGCAACCAGTGAGTGACAACAGAGGGGTGAGAGTGTTAATTTAAAAAAAATGGTTATTTTTTGATTACCCGTCAGTCAAATCCTCACATCTTCCTACGTTTCATCACTGCTCTGTCTCACGGGGAAAAACTCCATTGGAGTCAACTGTGTCCCGCGGCGTGCCGAATCACTCACTGTGTGTGTTTAGGCCTAAATGGGTGAGTCACTAAATGCAAAGTTAACCACCTCTTCGGTATGTTTGTAGTTCAGCTGCAGTGGAGTGAGACGGGGGAAAATCAACAGTCTAAAACGTCAAGCGTAAAGGTCAGACGCTGGAGCCAGTTCATCAGAAACAAAGAGCAAAGGCTTATTTCTGAACTTAACATTTTGTTCTGACGTTCAGCTGTCACGGCCTGAAGACACACTGCAGTACAGACTCTCACAACTTATGTTATACCATAGACTATATAGTATAGAAAAGATGGACGTAGTACTGTGGTCTAAAAAGGGAAACGTGTTGGATTTTCTTAAACCAGGTACAGTTATATTGAAGAATATGGGAAAACGACCCTAATGCTCAGCTGATTTATGACCTCTGTAAACACTTTCCTGATTATTTTATTATCTCAATAGCTAGTTTCAAGCCTTAGTGAATACAACATGTTGTTCATTTAGTAACTTGTGGTTGCATTTAGAGTCAAACAGTTCATAAACCAAGGTATGTTTTAAGGGCAGGGGTGGGCAATTTATTTTACCAAGGGGCCACAAGAGACGCTGGGTCTGCTGGAGGGTTGCACCAGTATGCTTGTAAAGACATAAAATTAATATTGAAAAGAACTGAGTTCAACTTATTGGTGCGGCCTTCCACTGTGTCACATGTGGCCCCATGGGAAAATGAATAGCCCACCCATGATTTAGCAAGTGCCAAAATATATATAATAAAAGCGTGACAAGGGGTATTTTGCAATCGTACATGCATAGGACATAGAGAAATGGAGCTCTAGTTGCAAAGTGCAGAAATATCTGTCTTTGATGGCGTGTTGTGGAAAACAGGAAAGTAATTTCTTCTACGTGCAGAAGTGGATTAATGAACTCGCTGCACAGAATTACAGTTGGGGTCACAGAGAGAGCGCAGAATGTGCTCAACACATTTCCATTTGTTTTGCAATTTTTGAGTGAGATCATGCTTTTAGTTACAAAATTGTAGAATTTAATGCAGCTGAGGGAGCGCACAGTTGCTACCTTATAATAGATGCACAAAGTGCTGCCATGTGAGCATGTATTTCTTGATCAGATCTATCTTTTGGCATGAAGTCTGGGCAATGGCCAAAAAGCTTCAGTCAAGGTTTCAAGATTTTCCAAAGCATTATGTGAAGTCATTGTGGGTTTGATCATCTATTATTTACAATCAATGGCTTTTGCTGTAATGGCAGCATTAGCGGGCCTATATTCATTCAGATAACACAAAATAATAATTAACATTTTGCATTTTACTGTAAGTTGTGTTAGTGTTATCCACTGATTTTCCAGCTATTCACATCGCCCCCTTTTTGTTTAAAGTCAGTAAGTTATGAAGTAATACAACCTAAAACGAAGACTATATCTTTGATTGCATTAAATTTTAATCACTTTATTGGTATGTAGAACTTAGGACATGGCTTTTCTGTAATTCCAGACATCTAAGTAAACTCAGGACAAATTCATCTGCAAGGTTGCTGTTAAGTGTTTCTTGTGTTTCTTTCCCACATGACTGGGTCGAGCTTGTCTGATGCTTGGTTCTGAGATACCTGTTGTTAAGCTTTGATTGGTGTACATACAGACTGCTCTGCGGCCTGTAGTTATCCCTAACGCTCATCTCTAAACACAGGGAAACGGTAACTTCCGCTTTAGCATCTTTCTCTGCTGCTTTAAAATCTCATTGAGCTGAGGTTTTCAAAGAGTGACCCACAGGCCAGTGGCAGTCCTTGGTGACATTATGCAACAACAAGGCAGTTCTAGGTAATAACAAATCAGTTTAGAATTACCATCAGAAAATCTGCTCATCATATGCTGGCTCCCTAAATTGGCACTTTTAAAACCTTTCTCAAAGAAGGTTTTTTTTCTTCCCTCTTTGCACTTCCTGAAAATCATTATTCACCTGTTTTATTGCTATACTGGACAGTAAAATGAAAACATTATTTTAAAAGATAGGAGGGAAAAAAGACAATTTTGTTACAGAGAGTCTCTTAAGAACATTTCCTGTTATTCTGACTGGCTAGTGTTCACATTATCTCGGCCTACTTATGCTTTCACGCCCTGAACATATTATCTGTCTATTACTATGCTAGTCTTGTAGTACTCTACCATTTTAGCATATATTAACTCTGCTGGACCCACAATGGCCAAATTTACTCTTAAAGTGGGCCAAAGAGATATCATCTTTTTTAATTCCATACATTTTCTTCCTTGTCGTACTCTGATTACTACATTACCCACAGTGCCATGTGACTGCAGATGGTACAGTTCAAGATTTGGGTATGTTATGCTAGCATTGGATCCTTTAGCTGCAAGCCTACAGCTTTAGGCAGTGATGAGGAATGTGTCTGCTGATAAGCTCAGTTCTTTCCAAACTCCACACCCCCAGATTTTATTTAGTTTCAAACTTTAGTCCCAGCCAGTTGACTCAAGGGCAACTCCCCAAGACCTGTAAACAGTCTTTGATGTGTAGAATTGGTGGAGCTCTCCTTTAATTTTGTACTTTATTTAGCTCCAAGTTAAAGAGGATTTGCTGCCATTAGTTCTGTACAAATATATAAGATTCTGCCTGGAATAGCTGTGATTTTTCAAGTTTGTTTCATTATGGTGTGGAAGTGTTTTTCTTTTTTTTGCCTGTTAAATGGTGGATGCTTACACAGTATCAAACACGGTCCTTTGAACAGAGAATCATGCAAAGCTACTCCTGTATAGCCCAAGAATAAAAACATGTAGGTTCCCACTAAGCGAATGTGGCAACGGACTCATCTTGTTAGTGAAATCTAACCAAAAAATACTCTTCCGTGTTTGTTAAATGATGAAGCTTTCTAATTATGCAAAAGAGAAAAGTAGCAAAAAATGTGTGTTTAATGTTTGCAGAAACTTGGGAAACACCAAGACTGTGTTTGAAACTCTTTGTAACCCATTCTGGGAAAAGCATCTTCCTGTCCTGTGCAAGTCTTGAAGGTCATCAGCTCTTGATGGCCAGCGATCCGGAACAAACAAATTAAAATTAATGAAAAACTCCTGCACATCTACGATGACGGACTGAAGCAATCTGAGCATACGAGGGTGAATTCATCCTTTAAAGTCACACAATTTTCTAACGTGCCTCACGAGCAAATCGCCAGCTTAAAATGCAAAACAGCAGCTCTGACTGATTTCTGCTGAGGGAAACGAGCACAGCTGTGTATCCCTACCACGATCCTGCTGGCTGCACACCTGAGGCTCATTTCAAGTGGGATTGCAGTTGATGAAGATAATTAGCCATCCTTATTTTTTTCAGACGTGTGAATCAGTGCTTGAGTGTTTGGATGGGGTGATGAGGTTTTCCAGAAGATTTGGCTTTAAGAAAGATCAGTTTTGTGTTTTTACTTAAGTGTTCCTGAAATTCCTCGCATTTCAGCTACGGTAAAAGTATGCAAGCGATGACACCCAAAGCTGTCTGCACCCACCTGACGAGTAATTTTTTGTATCAAAAATGTGAACATATTCCACTCTTAATTCTTTTTGTTTTTCTTTTTCAGAACAACAACTGCAAGGGCAAAACTGCTGGGTGTGGAGTGGGGTACAGAGATGGGTGGTGGCTCTGCACAGGGTGAAATGCTGCTGCTAAGGGATATGGACCAGGGGCATCCAGGAGAGGGATGGGAGAAGATGCATAGAAAGTAGGAGTAAGAGCCGGAGGAGGAGGTAGTGGTGGTGGTGGAGGTGGCGGTGGAGGGATGGGAGATAAATGTGGGGCGAAAGAGGGAATAAGATGAGGGTAGGAAGGAACAGGGAGGTGCGGTGCGGGTGGGAGGAGGGAAAGGTGATGTTGGATGATGGTGTGATGGAAGGAGATGGAGGAAGAGGAGGATGACGAAAGGGATGGCTGGAGGAGGAGAGGAGGATGGAGGTGGACGCACGACGGAGGGAGGCGATGAAGAAAGCGGGGCATCTTCTCTGGGAAGAGATGTTCAAAATCTATCTCCCTCTCCTTACTCCTCTCCTCCTTTTCCTTCTCCTTCCTCCTCACCCACTCCTTCTCCCACTCTTCGTGTCTCTCCTTCAACTTTTTCCTCTCCATCTGTTTCTCCTCCTCCTTTTTTCTCTCCTCCTCAACACCTCTTTCATCCTCCATCTGCTCCCTCACGGGTGCAACATCTTCATTCACAGCATCAACAGAGTGATTACAATCAGTGGCATGATTACCGTTAAAATCGTCACACTGACCACCGTCAATATCATCGGCGTCGCCTCCAACACTTTGCTGAATCCCTACGCAGCTTTTGTAATCAATCACTGAATCAGAGAGGCTGTTTTTGTGTCGAATGTGGCACTGCGATTTGGCTTTCTCCTCCTCGCTGTGGTCACCTTTGTTATTTTTGTGGCTGTAATTGCAGTTGTGACTAAGTGCATCATTGGCTTTGGAGTCATTAGACTCTTTTTCAATCACTGTGTGCCTGTTTTTACATTGACAGTGGTCAGTGTGTGTGTTATTAGTGCTACAGGCAAAATAATCTTCAGAAAGGCCATCCACAGGTGTGTCTGCAGTTTTCTCGTTGGCCTTTTTAGCCACGTGACCATGACGAAGACTTTTGTCTTTCTCAAAAGTAGCACTAGAACTGTCACGCTTATTGTGCGTGGTGCCCTTTTCATCATCCTGACTGTGGTCATTGGGTTTGTTATTGGTATGACAGTCGCTAAAAGGTTTCTCCGCTGAACACTTCACCTTTTCCTCGTCTCCAGAGGGACCGACGTTAAACTGGCTGTAGTCATTAGCGTTGGCATTGCTGAATTTGCTGTCATCAGAGCTGCAGTAGTTATCGAGTTTGTCAGCGGTGTTACCCTCCCTGGTATTTGAACACAGAGAGTATTTTGTCCTGCAGAGCAAATGGCAGTCAACAGTTTTGTCCTCTGAAGTGTTGCAGGTGTCCTTGCTATTGAGTCCAAGTGCCGCCTTACCATCCTGAATGCAATAGGCCTCGCCCTCGTTTAAATCAGAAGTCATATCAGTGCAAGCTCCATCTTGCCTTAAAACACTGGCGACTCTCCTCGCCTGTCTCCTTCCCCTTTTCCGTTTCTTCCTTGGCGTTGCCCCAGCCTCTGGCGACCCGCTCTTCCTCTTGCTGGCTGTTGCTGCTCTCTTCGACATCACTTCCTCTGAAAGCGCATCGGCAGGGAGGGTCATGTCTTCGCAGGCCGGCCTCAATCTAGGCTCAGTTTCTGTCTGTTGTGCAGAGCAGCATGGGGTCGGGCTTGACACAAGATTGCTGTGTCCTGCAGGTATTGTTTGTCTTTGACTGCACACTGTTTCTCTAAAAGGAGCAGGGACAAGGCTAATCGTTGGTTTGCATGCTGTTTCTCTGTGAGGTTTAGGAACAAGACAAATTTCTGGCTGGCGTGCTGTGTCACAACAGGAAAAAGGAAGACAGCTAATCGCTGGGTTACACGCGTTTTCTTCAGCTTTCGGAGCAGCGCTTATCTCTCCCTTACTCAGATTCCTTTGGTCCTCATCTCCCTGCCCGTCCTCCTTTCCTGCTTGTGTATTTTTGTATATCACCCCTGTCTCGCTGTCATTCTGAGCAGGGTCGGGTGTAATTGCAGGACAGCATGGCATCTCTATAACAGACCCAGGGACGAGGCTAATCACTGAGTTACATGCTGCATCCCTGCAGAGGAGCTTTCTGAGCCCCTGGCCCCACCCGGAGGCTGATTGCTGAGATTGATGCTGGCTGGCCTCCCTTTTCACCTGCAGACACAGCTGGTTACACCGATTACACCGATTCACAGGAAGATTACTTAATAGCTCCCCTCTCTTCTCGTCATTTCTACCTGCCCTCTCTTGCTCTGTCTGATCTCGTCTTATCCTTCTCTCTTCTCCCCTCATCCTCTTTTTCATCCCTCCCACCAGCCGATGTGCTGCAAGATTACTTAATAGCTCTTTTTCTCTCTTCTCCTCTTTTACGGTGCCCTCTCTTTGCAGCCTGTCTTCTCCTTTTCCGTCAAACATCTGATTCACACAAAGACTGCTTATTATCTTTCTTCCCCTTTCTGACTCTTTTCTGTCTGTTTCCTCGCCTCTCTTCTTTCTCCCCCTCTTTCTCATTCCTCTCCTTACCCCACCCCTCCTCTTCCTCCTCCTCCTCCCTGATTTTTGAAGGCCTAGCGTCGGAGCATGGTGGCCTTCTGCAGAAATGGGAACAAATTTTAAACCGCTTTCATCATGGCAGCTGGAGCAATCCGGAACTGCATCGCTACCGCTACAATGGGCTACAAGTTCCACAGGATTTCCTGCCTGTCCTCCTTCATCCTCTTCTTCCCTTTCATCTATCTTCACCTCCTTTCCTCCCTTCATATCTTCCTGCCTCTGTTGGCAGTCAGGTTGTTTGATCACAGATGGCTTTATTCTCTCGCTCCCTTCCTCCAGCCCTCCTTTCTTTTTTTCACCCCCTTCCTTGGCCCTGTTATGCGCTCTGAAGTCATAAAGTAGAGGATTGACACTGTAGGAAATGGAGGGCGAAGTTTCGGTGTAGCTGACCATCTCCGTTGGCCACAGAAGAACCCTGCTACCATCTCGGCTCAGGACACGACAAAACGGCTCTTTGGGACGACTTGGAGGCGAAGAAGCTGTCTCTTTTGATGGAGAGGAGTTTGATTCTTTGGGCTGTGCTTGAGCTGAAGTGGTCTCAACACATGAAGTTGACTTTTTAGGCTCATTTGTTGCAGGACAAGCCAGATCTTTCACTTCTTGGGATTGGTTTAAATCTGTGTGATTTTCCACAGCATCACGGGTTTCAACTTTGCTGCTTCTGCATTCTGAATCTGTGCTTACACTTTCAGAAATATGTCCTGAAATCCCACTGTTTAAATAAAAATGAGCTCTAGTCCCACTTTCACTGCCGACTTGGGCTCCAGTCCCATTGTCCTTACATAAGGAGAGCTGGGCTCCATTCCCATTGATAATTGAGTCTTCTACTCTGATCACATTGCGATTACATAAAGAAACCTGGGCTCCAGTCCCAGAGAGTCCCACAGTTCTTTTCTCAGTAGACATAATGGCTCCAGCCTCAACGGGTCGAGTTTCAGTTTTATTCTCCTCACTGCACTGGTTTCCAGTATTCCAGTGATCTACACCAACAGCAACCATGTCTGTGGATACTGAAGATTTGAGCTGCTGATTGGTGACTTTCTCCCCCAGATTTGTTTTCCTGTCATGCACCGTCGCACCTTCTTGCTTCCCTGACAAACCAGACCCCTGCCCTGCTTGGATGAAGACGGCAGCTGATTGGTGCAAGAGGACACAGCTCCTTTTGGGCAGCGAGAAAGAGACCGGGCGGACTCTGCTCAGGAAGGACTGGACGTCAGAGGCTCTGCATACTTCCCTGCTGCTGCTGATGCTGACATTGGTGGTATTAGTAATGGAGGGGGTGGTGGAGTTCTTACTGATGCTGGTCACTGTGGTTTTGTTGGAAATGGAGCCATTATGGGTGGCGCCAGAGGCTGTTGTTGGGATGTTATTGGGAGTAATGGGATGGCTTAAATAATCATGAGCCCAAGGGATCTTGTTAAAGTGGCTGTTTTCTGTAGAGTTGTTGGTATCACTGTTTGTCAGGGTGGTGCTGACGCTGGGTGTAATGGTTGGCAGTTGACTGTAATCCAGACGGGTCTTGTCGAGCATGCAGGATTCAGAAGCAGCAGTGGTTGTGGTGCTGTTGGCGTCTGTTTGCTCATAGTTCCACTGTGTGTTGCTCAGGAGTGTGGTGTCCAGAGCAGGGTCCAGGGGAAGGAAGGGCTGTATCCGGGGGATCTGAGGCTCTAGATGGAGAGGGGAAAAGAAAGGATTATAGCAGCTGACACTGGTTACATTTACATGTAGAACATAACAGGATTATGTATCGAACCGAACTATAAAGAAAAGAGTAGGAAGGGGTACAGAATACCCTTCCTACAAAGAACACCATTCATTTTTTAAGGCTTCCTATACAGTAAGCTCCTTAGGCTTTTTTGAGCATTTTGGCAACGCACCATTACTCTTTTGTTGCTTTCAGCACGTCTAAATATGATTTATGGATGTAGGATGGACTTAGGAAAAAATAAGCACAGATTTGAATGTGTCTCACTTAGAAATGGCAAAAAATAAGACTTATGTTATATGTGTAATATCCGTCTTTGTACAGCCATTATGATGCTGTCAGACATTCATCTGTCTATACGTCAGTATGGTGAGAGATTTAGAGAAATTGTTTGCTGAGTGAAGGTTTTAAGATGAATCATAACTTTAAAAGTGATCTATAATGTGCTACATCAGAAACCTTGTTTGTAAAGTGTTTGAATTTCAGAAGGGGAATTATGAGTCTTCCTACGCTAAAAGTGAAAATGCATCTAGGACTTTAAGAAGGGTTGAATTTAAATGGAGTTGAACTTTTGCACTGGTTTCAACTTTAAAATGAGAAGGGAAAACTTATTGAAGATGCTGCTGATGCATTTTAAGAAAAGATATGGTTATGCTTGATTGTTTCTTTGAAACCAAAGGGAATATTGTTTAAAAAATTCCAGGTTATTCTTCTTAAATTTTTTTTATTAAATGCACCTGTCTTGGACACAACTGTTTAGGTGAACTAAAGGAAGATGACATCACTTTTAGATTCAGAACGGATTCAGAATGGATCATAAATTTAACTTAAATAAAAAAGTTAAATCCATCCATCTATTTCTTCCACCTTATTCTTACAATTATATATTGAGAAACAAGCCTTTATGTATACTTTAATATACAATTGTAGTCAGAGGTTTACATACGCTCATCATGGGCATGAGTGTCATGGTAATTTTGAGCAGCATTGATCTTTAATGACTTTTGAAATTTTGGATGGATTTTCTATATACGTTCAAACTCAAACATATATAAGAGGGGCTGACAGTAAAGCTGTTTCTCCAATCCATCGAAAGGAGACAGGTGTGGCTGAATGGAAATAGACCCTGGGGCAAAACCGGGACACAGTGGATGGAGTATGTTATCATGTTGGGAATACCTCACCTCCTCGAAAACAGCTGGAGGCGCTGGATGGGGAGGAAGGCTGCACAGCTCTGACTGGACTACAGCAGTGAAACGATGTTGAATAAAATCCCACTTGATGATTTTAATCTTTTAGACAGTTTTTGTTACAAGTTTAAGATTCTTTGGGAGGATGTTGACTTTTGATCTTGTTGAGTTGTCCTGTGTTATACTCACAGGTATTTCTAATCTACTGTCACGTTCACATACTCTGTTAATGTGGTGGACAAAATACTGACTATATTCATTTTAGCTAATAATTTAATCTCAAGTACAGTATAATAACAATAATAATAATTTATCTCAAGTACAGTTTTCTTCCGCCTAACTAAAGGAGAAGTAAAGTAAACAGTAGTAAAAACTAAGTAAAAACTCTGCAATAGTAAGCAGTTTGACCCAGAACCATCCTTTAGTTATGCTGCTATAGGGAGGTTGCTGAAGATTTCCCATGATGCACTGAGTACTTCTTCCCCAGGCCATGCTACTACAGCATATCATAAACTCTTGCATTTTCTTTCCCGGAGTTTGACTGATGTTCTTGTTGTTCATGGCCTCTCTACGAGGAGCTACAATCTTTTCTGTCTTCTATATCCTCACAGCAGATGGCTGCACCTCCCCTCTCTCTACCTCAGGCTTCTTCCTGTTAAAAAGAAGTTCCTTCTCCCCACCTTCACCAAATGCTTGTTCATATCATCTGGGATCCTCTGATCATTGATCATTTGAGTTTTTACCTTACAAAATAAACCACCTTGTATTCTTGCCTTTCCTCTATCTCAGGTCCATCAGGTAGACTAATCAAAGATTACCCTGCCCCTGCTTAAAGGAGGCTAGGAGAAGGGTCTCACTGTCTCCCAGACCAAGTACCTCTCCAGCATCAGCTTCAGATCCCTGCTGCTTTGCTTATTTTCTGGTTCAGGACTCATTGTGTGGCTTCCCAGACTCTTTATATACTTTGTTTCTTTTTTGTGAGACTTCTAGACCTTTACTTTCTGTTTTATTCCTGTAAACTGAAGTTCAGGTGTGGTTTCTTTGTAATATGTTGCGATAAGGTGAGCATTTTTGTTTTTCCTTGTAACTATGATAGTCAAGCCACTTCCTTGCAGAGGACAGTCAGACAAAAGTGTAAAAGCAGAGATATAAGCGCTATGTAAATCCCGCCATTTGTGCCCAAGCTCCTTAACGCACAACTGAAATACCCTGGAGTCCGCCAGAGCAAAATATAAAATGCTTCTGTGGTGTGACACAACCCATATGATATGATTTATTCTCGAGTCTTAAGCCATTCCATTCGCACAAAGGTCAGCACTGCTGAGATGGTTTGGAGTTGGTCAACAGCAAGAAATTGTGCGTCAAGGTTCATCAGTGTTGAACACAGGGCAAAATGTCTGTGTTGATTTATTACAGCAACTCCAGTGATAGCTTCATTTTCCCTAATATTCACTGCAACTACAGAGTCCCTAAAGCATAATTTTATTCAGTGTCTAACCAACCAGATTAGATTCTTATTATGTTGTATTCCACTTCTTCCCTCAAACCACACCCTCTCATACGTGTGCATTTTGGGTCTTACACATTTTGGGAGCTTTCACTTCTTTTCCAGAGTCTGCTGTCAACAGAGATATTTCAGCGATTCTGCAGCAGACCACATGCTATTGAATCCCTCAATATCAAGAGTGATATCCTCATCACCCAAACCAAACACATACTCATAAAGTATTTAAGAAGCCTAGTACATGCCTTTTTAAGTGCATAAAAGCTCTTACTTGTTCCCAGCATGGTGCTGCTTGGATGGATATTGCTGCCGTTCTGCACAATGTCTGGTCTGGACTGATCAGCTGAGTCGACTGCCACGGTGGTGGACCGGAACATGGGACCAGAACCTGGAGCACTGAAAAGAGGAGGATACAAAGACCGAAATGTTAAAAGACCACAAGAACAGAAAGGAATAAAAAAGGACGCGGCAAAAGATCAGAGAATGAACTAAGCAGAAAAAATCAAAAGAAGAGACAAGAGAAGAGCACAAAGAAAAAAGGCAGAAGGGGAAGAAAATGGGAAAAGATGGAAAAAAAGATGAAAGTAATGGGAGACAAATGACAAAAGAAAAAATGAAGAAGGAATGAAGAAAGAAGGAGATTAAAAAACAGATGGAGAGGAAAAGGTTAGAAGAAAGAAATGCTAGGAAAAGAAAATGAGACAAAAAGAATCAAATGATGAAGAAGAAGAGGCGAAAATGAAGTGGAAACAAAGAGGAGAGGAAGCAAGGAGAAAGGAGGGACAAATTTAAAAAAAAAATAAAGGCAGAGAGGACAAGAGAAATAAAGATGGGAAACTGAAAGGAAAAAAATGAAAAGAGTGGAGGAAACAAGAAGATGAGCATTGAGGAGGGCAAGAGGAGAGTAGAGCTGAAATCCAGCTGAAAATCAATTTGGCCACGCTTCTCTTCTCTCTCCTTTTGTGCCAGGAGCCAAACTGCATTGTTGCAAATCTGAAAATGGCTATGACAGCCGATACTGATACATGTACAGTGAGTGGGTTCAGCCGTGCAGCGTGATTGGTCAGAAACACTTCATAGCCACTCTGAAAATACCCGTTAAGCACAACAAAATGCATTTTGTTGCATTGTGACCAAAGTGAGCTCTCTTTTCTTCTTTACTTGCAAGACTGAGAGACAAACATGGGTCGGTCCAGGAACATATGAAGAAAACTTTTATGCATGGGGTCAAAAGTTGGATGTTAGATCGTGTCTTCAGAGAGTATTTTAAGGCAGAGATCAATGTTCACTTTACGTGGGCGTGCTTGGGTTGTGACTTGCAGCTTTGAGCTCAAATTGTGCATTCGTGTGCAATCGTATACATTTTGAGAAATCAATTTTTTGTGCTTGGTAGCTCGCCAGATGAACCTTTTTTCATAACATGCTTTGAGCAAGAAGCAGCCAAATCTGCATCATCTGTTTCTGGACCGCTCTGTTTGTTTATC